>JAQQZU010000011.1:13514395-13526707 GCA_030068025.1 Parauchenoglanis punctatus
ATTTAGAAAGAGCAGGCCTGAAGGACAGTACAGAGGCTCTGATCATGGCAGCACAAGAACAGGCCCTGTGCACCAGATCTGTAGAGGCAGGGGTGTACTACTGAAGGCAGGACCCAAGGTGTGAAAGCTGTGCAAAGATGAGAGAGAGAGAGAGAGAGAGGGGATAGATCTCCAGCTACTGTGCCGTGTGTGTGTATATACATATACTCTTTTCAAGTATGTTTTTATTCCTCGAGATACATTTGTAAAATTTGCAATTTTTTTTTTTTTTAAAGTAGTCTTGGTGCCTTTTTTTCGTGCTGTTTTAGAATAGTATAAAAAAAACCTTTGGATAGAACAGGCTGATTTGGGTATGTGCCTTTAAATTTTGGGAGTGTGGCTTTTAATTTAAACATATGAGCTGCCTCACTCTGATTGGCTAACATTTTGAAAGGAGATCTGTCAGCCTGTCAGTTTTTTTCTGTCAGTTTTCATGTTGCTGTTTTTGACACCCAGCTTCTACGCATGAAACAAATATTCCTGAAATGACAAAAACATAAGTACACAGCTTGTGCAACTTGGCACATCCCTAACCCTGGGTAAACTACCTAGCCAAGCTAAACCGAACTAGCAACAGCTTATTGCCTGAAGTTATGTAAATTCTCATCAATCCAATAATATGGTAAATTCAGAAAATGTAGCCTAGCAAACCACATTTGTGAACTAACATTTTATATAAATTTAGGGTTATGGAAAGAATTGTAATGCTCTCTTATCTGCCAATATAAAATCTATTTTATACCTTTCAGTCATGGTCAAATAAGTCATGTAAACAAATTTTTGAAATTTTTTCAAACTTTAACTGTTAAATGTATAGATTTGCCATACTTTGAAATGATTGTAAAAGGATTGTTTTTATTTAAAATACATTATTTACCCATGCACTCTGTTGATTTAAGTAGGAAGTATTGGAAGAGGACTAAGACAGAAATGGGACTAAAGACTGCCTCAAGAAGCTTCCCTTTATTAAATGACTTATTATTAACTATTTATTTTTATATTATTATTTTATTACATGGAACAATAAGTTAATATTAAGCCCTTTCAACAGTTAAAATGTGCCATGTAATGAAATGTGAAATGTAATCCCACACACATATATACTGATGTATGTACACACACACACACACACACACACACACATTTATATACTTATATATATCTGTGACAAAAAAGTTAAGCACCTAGAAGGAATGGTCTGATTTGGATGTAATTCAGTACATGTGCAGACTAGTGATGGGTATGTAAATGATTCTTTTTGCAAGGTGCTGTCACATCTAGTCACCAGACACAGAGAATGCCTCATCAGATGCATTAGACAGCATTACCAACAATTGATGGAGTTTGATAGGGATCACATTGTGGGTTTGCGTGAGGCTGGCTGGTTGTATCGTGCAATTGCCTGGCATATGGGAATTGCCTGGCATATGGGAATACCAAATCTTATTTTTTGCCTTAATGTGACACACATGATCTTATCAGGGCTGTGTGGACACGCAAAACTGATCTTTTCAAATCAGATTTGAGTTACTTTCCTAGGTGGTCCTAAATCCGATATGTATCCAGTCTGCAACCATGCGACCTGAATGAGAGCACTCAGGAATTCATGTGGCTTTTTCCCTATATACATGTGCTGAGCATGTCCTCATCAGCCAACATGGTGTTCTGTTGATTTGTGCTACCTGTCGTGATATGCTACCTAGCGATTGCATGTTAGGTTTAAAGTTAAGGTTTAAGAGTTAACTTTAAGCTTTAAGTCTTAGGGTTTGGTTAAGGGCTAAGGCTAAGATCAAGTTTATTCTCCTGTAGCAATTATGAGTATCTCTAGCATTTATTCATGCTACGGTAGCATTTTTGGCAATGTAGCACAAACTGTAATGACACTGGCAGCCATGAGTCATTTGACAAACATGTTTTTGTGGGTGGTGATGCAGATGACCCATCTGTTCACTGTGCACATGCTTGCCATTTTGGAGGAAGCACATTCTCATTAAAGTTAGATACAGGTCACTTATAATTTGAATGTATTCCATCAAGATAGGCAAATCCAATCTGAGCAAAAAAATCGGAATTGAGCAATGAGGCTTGACATCTGAACATGAATGACTTTCATGCATCAGTGCTCCTGAAGGTATACTAGACGTAGGAGGAAGACCTCTTAAGGGAGATTGTTTACTGAGGGCTTGCCAGTTATCAGATTTACTGTCACCACTACCAAAAGGAACCTTGTTTATATTTTTTTTTGTTTAAAATGTTTCAAAGTATTACTAAAAAGATTTAATAAAAGTGTAACTAAATATACTTATAATTCTAATCCATATTTCATTCTGTCTTTCTCAATCTCTCTCTCTCTCTCTCTCTCTCTCTCTCAATTGATGTATTGATGTGGAACATGGATAAAACCAGTAGTACTTCTACCTCAGCCTTGGTAATTCATCCAAGTGAAATCCTTCAGATCAGTCCTTATCATTTCCTATCTTGTGTCAACAGCTTCCTGGAGAGTTTGGCAAGATGCACTTGACGGACCACCCACATCCGCCAGTGATGCCAGTACCACCCAGCCAATCAGGATGCAGCATCGGCAGTGATTCAGCGAGCAGTAGCTTATCCGATATCTACCATGTAATTTATATCTTTTATTGACACTTTTTAGATTATCAGAATGTTCTACAATACTTCACAAAACTTAACTTTTTTCTGTATTATACTGCAGTTGTTGTCTTTTTGAAGTGAAAACTAAATTGAAACATGGGAGCAATATGGACACGAACATTTACATAGTCTTTGGCTTAATTTTAAAAAGGTCTGTCTTTAGAAACCGACCACAAAAGCTGGAATAGAACAATGGTGGAATTACACGTGCATTTTAAACTCTTTTAGGCCACAGAGAGTGAAGTTGGTGACATGGATCTATCCGGGCTACCAGAGGCACCTGTGGATTCGGATGATGAGTATGAGGAAGATGAAGACCTTGAGCATGCCTCAGACACTCTGCTTGGCCGAGATGTGGTGAGAGAGTGCCTGGAGAAAGCACCAGCCGAGCGCAATGATGACGACATAGGTTAGCCTTTCTCCTTTTAAAGTCATTAAAGATAGATAGAATAAAGTTCTGGCTTGATGTGCATAAAGCCACTCTGAGTAAAATGTGCCAGAAGAAATAAAATTTTTTTACTTCTATCATTAAATTCAAATTAAAATTCAAAACGTTTGTCATATGTGCAGTAGAAACTACATTTCTCTGTGCAATGAAATTCTTTCTTTGCTGTCCACACTCAAATGCCAAGGTTAGGTTAAGCATTATATAAAAAGGTAGATGAAATGGGGATATGCAAGAAGCTTAATGTGCAAAAAGAGCTTAATGTGCAAAAATGACAGTCAGATGTTAAGGAATCTAATGGCATTGGGGAAGGAGTTGTTTAGTCGGGCGGTTCTAGACCTTCGTTCCGAGGGCATAAGTGTGAACAATCTGTGTTGGGGGTGTGTAGGACCTTTAAGGATGGAGGCAGCTCTCCTATGGACTCTGCGGTGGTAGATGCTCTGCAGAGAGGGCAGCGGAGTCCTGATGATTTTCCTCGCAGTTATCACTCTCTGCAGGCGTTTTCGGTCCATAGCAGAAGTGCTGCCATACCATGCAGTGATGCAACTGGTCAGTGTGCTCTCCACTATGCAGCTATAGAAGCTACTGAATCTTGAATCTTGTCTGACATACCAAACTTCCTCAGTCTCCTCAGGAAGTACAGCCGCTGATGAGCCTTCTTGACCAGTTATGTAGTGTTCAGTGTCCAGGTGAGATCCTCACTGATGTTGATGCCCAAATACTTAAAACTTCTCACCCTCTCCACTTCAAGCTCCTGCATAAACAGTGGCTGATGAGGCCTGGGGCCAATGTACTGAATTCTAAATGTCAATAGCGTTAAATGTACTTTTGAATAGACAGTTTTTTTTTAGGAGTGCTTCAGTGGTGTCTCAAATTGGGAAGAATGACTGTACTAATACATGCATTTATTAATTTTTGTGCTTTTAAAAATGCATTGAAATTGATAATGCAGTGCTCATGAAGTCACTGGTTTTTTTTAAAAAATAGTTTTTTTTAGCAAAGCTATAAGAAACAATAATGATTCACAACATGGTATTATAAATATGAATAATCATACATTTCATTTAAACAACTCAGTTTACTCACAAGCTGATCATATGACATGCACCAAGTTTAGCTTTAGCTCTTATACTTTTAGACCCTCTGTGCTGGAACTTCTCCAAACCTATAATGAGGTTGCTGGATTGACACATAATGAACAATTTCTCTTTCTTCCATAGCCAAGGATGCAGGAAGTGGGTGAGCTGAGGGTACAGCACCCCTGACTGTCAGGGTTCCTTTAATGTCTCGTGTACATTACTCTGTTTTAGTACTTATTTTCCAGAGGCTGGTTAATTCTGATAATGATTACTTATTACTTAGGCTTAGTGATTACACTCTGTGTTCTCCTGTGTAGCCGTTTCTGCAGTGTGCACAGTTCAGCATCACAATTTTCAGTCTGCAAGGGATTGCAGAGGCTCAAATATTTTTAAGCATGTTTGCTTTTCTCTGTGATGATTCACATAGTGTGAATCCCTCTGCGAATAGTTGCAATAGCTATAGCAATCAGCCGGTGAAGGAGAAATTAAAATTCATCTGCTGTCTTGTGCTTCAGATTCCTGAACCCAGTTTATCTGTTTATGTATAAAAATAACTACTTTTCTTTTCATTTTATATGCTGCCCAGATATTTCCAGCATAGTTGCTCCATATTTTCTATTATTTGTCTTGATTTGAACCAAACAGTGACAAACACATGAAAGTCAGCTCAGCCATTTACGTATTTCTGTGAGAAGGTGGGATTTCTCAGACTAAAGAGCACTCTGCATAACCGTGATGGTAGGTAGGTAGGTAGACTGACTTAAAATCAAAAGCAACATACATTTAATGTTGGAACACAAATCCGACCTTCAGAGTACTGCCATCTGTTAAAAACATAAATAGTTGCATGATCATTGGGGTGTTATGTCATAGTGCACATCACTACTAAGTAGCATGTATACTACTCAAATCAGTTCAATTAAATTTTATTTGTATAGCGCTTTTAACAACATTGTCACAAAGCAGCTTCACAGAAGTATATAGATTCTGAAAATAAATTCATGAATCTATCTATCTCTCTATCTCTCTCTCTCTCTCTCTCCCTCCCTAATGAGCAAGCCCGTGGCGTTGGTGGCAAGGAAAAACTCCTTGAGATGACTTTCAGATGAAATTAGTGAGATTAACAGGTGAGATTAGTTCAGTCTCTTGACTGGGTGTAAAACATTCTAATGGCTGATCTGATATAATTATATTGTTGTCTACAGAGTTGCTCATCAGATTGTATGGATTTAAATTCATATTTTGTATTTTTTGCCTGGTATTGTCAATCTTGTCATTGAAAAATTTAATGAAGTCACTGCTACTGCATGTTGATGGTATGGATGTTTCTGTAGTGGTCTTATTACTAGTTAATTTTGCTACAGTATTAAATAAGAATCTAGGATTATTTTTTAATTTCTACTTAAGATTTCAGCGCCTCAGTGTAAAATAACTTTCACCTTCCATGGCCCTGCCCGTGGCAAAAGCAATAAAATGGTAAACTACATAATTTATCTTTGGCCTCTCATACTTAGTTTTTTTAAGTACTGTGTTCTGTATCTGGCATGTTGAGCACATGCTGTCTTCTGTCACATAAACCAGTGTTGCACAAAATGTCTGGATACAAATTGCTTCTAAGTGTGTTAAAGGGATGGTATGGTATGTACTCCTCAACCTCAGGTCCTGGGAGCTCTGCACAATATCTTAGCTGTTCTTAGAACTGCATTTTTCTAGACAGAGACCGCAGTTGTTGTGCCTGGAAACTGCTGGAGCCACTCTACAAGTTTGGGAGTTGCAGCCCCAATGCTCCTATTACCACAGGGATCACATTGAACTTCACATTCCACATCTGTCCCAGTTGTTCGCTCATGCCTCTCAACCTTCTCATGCGCCTTCTTCCTGATGTAACTGTCAGCTGGGATTGCCACATCTATCATTACTGCTGTTTTGTGCTTCTTATCAACTATGTTTGATTGGTTGACCAGCAACTGCTTATCTGTCTGGAACTTGAAGTCCCACAGGATCATAGCTCTCTTGTTCTTAACCACTTTTGGTGGTGTCTCCCATCAGGATTTCTAGCCCGTACTTGGCGCAGATTTTTCTGTATCCAGCTGCTATATGCTGCTTGCATCTTGCATCCAGCTGCTATATGCTGGACAGTTTCAGGGGTGTCTTTGCACAGCCTGCATCTTGGGTCCTATTTACTGTGGTAGACCTCTGCCTCAGCAGATCTGGTGATTAGGGCCTGTTCTTGGGCCATGATGAGAACTTCTGTATTGTCCTTCAGGCCTGCTTTTTCTAACCACTTGTATGATTTTTTTTTTATGTCAGCCACTTCCTCTATCTGCTGATGTTCACAGGTCACCCAGTGTTTCAGCATTTACTCAGGTTGGTTAATGTGTGTAGTGGGTGGCTGCTTTATGTCCCAGGGCACCTACATGTATGTATTACCTTCTGGTTCTCCCTTTTAGTTATGGTGTCATAGCTATCCTTGCCAGAGTTCCTGCTTGCACTCAGCACACAATATATTCTGTTCCTTAACCTTTATGTGACAATGAGCATACATAATATGCTTTTTGTCTTCTCTCTCTCTCTCTGTCTCTGTCTGTCGAGCTGCACATGCTACTCCTGAGATTCCAGTGATCCTGACCTCTTCTGCTTTCCAGACCTGCCTGATCCATCCTGATGTCCTACTTCTGGTTGGAGTCATCACTTGGAAACCACTTGCTCCTGTTGAGGATGGCACCATATGAACTGCCTGAACATACACCTAGAACTGCGAAGATGGTTGGACTGCTGTTGACAAGAGTGGTGCAATGGCATAGGATTTATATTACCACAAACAGTCTTGCACTCAAATCTCCCTTAGTAAATCAGTTGAGTCAGAACAGACATTGTTAAACTATATTGAATTATGTAACTGTACTTATTTGAACCGTATAACAGAAGTGTGTTAATTGTTATCACACTGCCCAGTGCCACCTGAATGAGGATGGGATCCCTTTTGGGTCTGGTTCCTCTTAAGTTTTTTTTAGCTCTTGTTATGTCATGGAGTTTTTTTTGCCACCGTCACCACATGCTTGCTCATTAGGGAGATATTTAGTTAGTTTTAGATAAATGCTAGTTTATTTACCTCAGGAATTCACCAC
Organism: Parauchenoglanis punctatus; assembly: GCA_030068025.1. Classification (NCBI taxonomy): domain Eukaryota; kingdom Metazoa; phylum Chordata; class Actinopteri; order Siluriformes; family Auchenoglanididae; genus Parauchenoglanis; species Parauchenoglanis punctatus. The sequence goes on from JAQQZU010000011.1 coordinate 13,521,739, forward strand.
CGTGCTCATTGTTGGACCTTCTGCCCAACACTAGAGGTGCTCTGTTTTTATTTTCGCTGGACATTTTAACCAGGCAAAGCCAGTGCTCCCGAAGTTCCTGCAAAACATGGACTTTGAGAGGGGCAAACACACTGAATCTTGTTTATACAAACGTTCCCAGCCAGTACTGAGAAGAGCCCCGCACCCATCTTGGCTACTCGAACCACATCTCTGTTATGTTAATCCCAACATACAGACCACTTGTCAGACACTCCAAACCAGTTCTGAAGCAGGTGAGAACCCAGTCTACAGAAGCTATCTCTGCTCTTCAGGACTGTTTTAAGTATACTAACTGGCATATATTCAGGGAGGCTGCAACCGATGGCAACATCACCACCTTGGAGTCATCAGCGACCAGCTACATCAGTGAGTGCAAAGATGACACCACTGTCTCCAAGACCATCACTACATGCTTCAACCAGAAGCTGTGGATGACCTCAGAGGTGTGTGAGCTGATAAGGACCCAAGACTCTGCCTTCAGAGCAGGCGACAAGGTGGCCCTTAGAACACCAAGGTAGCTGGCAGATATTCCCACCAACATCTTCAACATCTCCCTGAGCACTGCTATCATTCCAAAGTGCTTCATAGCCAGCACCATCATTCCCATGCCAAAGAAGTCCTCAGTATCCTTCCTTAACAACTACTAACAATTCACACCCATCATCATGAAGTGCTTCAAGAGGCAGTATCTCTAGCACCACCACAGAGCACTGGGGCCCCCCAGGGCTGTGTGCTCAGTCTACTACTGTTCACTTTGTTGACTCATGACTGTGCAGCAATGCACAGCTCTGATCACATAATCAAATATGCTGATGACACGATCATGGTGGGTGTCAGCAGTAAGAATGACGAGTCAGCATACAGAGAGGAGCTGCAGCAGCTAACTGACTGGTGCAAAATCAACAACCTGTCTCTAAATGAAAACAAAATAAAAGAGATGGAGATTGACTTCAGGAGACCATGGAGTGGCCACTCTCCATTGAACATCGATGGACCCTCTGTGGAGATCGTCAAGAGCACCAAATTCCACCAAGAGAACCTCTCCCTGTCCCATAACGCTGGCTCCATAGCCAAGAAAGCCCAGCAACCTCTCTACTTCTGCGAAGGCCGAGGAAAGCCCATTTCCGACCATCCATCCTCACCACTTTCTTTTGAAGGACTATCAAGAGTATTCAGAGCAGCTGCATCACTATCTGGTATGGAAACTGCACCAGACTCCTTATCACTCAGGGACTGAACTGACACGTACACACTCGAAGGATTACATTTCACAACCTGTACAGGTTTTGCACATGTATGTTATTTTAGTGCTGCACTATCACTATGTGGTGCTGTCCTTGTGTCATTTATTGCACTGTCTTCTAATGTTTGCACTGTCTCTAATGTTTGCATGTCTTTGCAGACATGTACTTTGTAGCCCTGTCTTGTTTTATGTTGTTCATGTACACTTTGTGAAAGTCTGTGTTGTCTCATATGCAGCACCAAGGTCCTGGGGAAACATCTCATTTCACTATGTACTGTCACACCCATATATGTTTGAAATGACCATAATAGCCACTTGACTTAATTGAAGTAAGACATTGAAGAAATGCTCGAGAGGCCAAGAGCCTATCAAGACCGACAGTAAATAAACACACACACACACACACACACACACACACACACACACACACACACACACACACACACACACGCACGCACACACACGCACAATCACTTCACTGCTTTAAGACTAAAGTTTAATGTGTGCAAGTGTGTGTGTGTGTCAAACACGTATTTCCTGTGTGTGAGCCATCTGACAGCAAGGCTTTTATGTGTTTAAGACCGCACACACACACACACGAGCACACACACAATGATTATTATTAGTATTAATAATAATAATAATCTCTGTATATAGCACTGTTCATTTTGACTTTTCAGAATACCAGTATGATAAAATTAGTATTAATAATAAACATTCTTCATGTTATTATATTATTGAACAAAATACCCCTTTGTTGTTGTTGTTGTTATTATTATTATTATTATTATTGTTATTATTATTATTATTATTATTATTATTGTTGTTGTTGTTGTTGTTGCAAGAATCTAAAAAAGGTTTTATGACTCCAAAAAATAAAGATGATGGTGCACATTATATTCATAATTCAGAATATTAATCTGTGGTTTGAGTTATTATTTTCAAGTGTTTATTAATTTGCTTTACTTATTTATGTACTTGCTTATTTATCTTTTTTTTCTCTCTTCCTTCCGAGGCCGCTGCTACACGCTGCTGCGAATCGGATCTGCGTGATGAGGAAGATCAGGTTTCTTTCTCTTCACCTTTTTATTTTATGGTAATGTCTGTTATTAAAAGTGCTGTTTGGATAAAATGAGTGAACGGGGAGTGAATACGTGCTTTAGTCCACGCTGTGTGTGTACGTCGGTGTTATTGTAGCTGCCGTGTATCTGTCTGAACATGTCTGGGACGCGTGCGAGCGATTACGCGGCTGTCATGCGAGAGATATTTACAGCGCAGCGCTGTGACGTGTCTAACCCGAAGTCTGATCACTCAGGCAGGAGGGGCCGCGCAAGCACCGGCTCTGACACACGTTTATGAATCCTGAGTGCCAAAGGTCCGTGTGACGGAGTCAGATGACTCACAGGCCGCACACCGTTAACCAATCGGGGCTCAGCGTGGGTGTGATGTCATGCTTGTTCAAGGTGAAAGGAAGTGGCACGGTGTTGGACCTTATGTCTGGTCCATAAAGAGGAAAGTCCCTGAGTGAATCACCTGAATGTCTGTTTGTGTTTATGTTAAATGTGTGATGTGTGGTTTACTCTGCACTCAACAGCAGCGTGTACAGAGCCACTCAAGCCCTCATGACATCTGACATACATGCATAAGATTTTATACATACCATAAAATCTAATCTCACCTATTTTTAACCTGACATAAGTCCCAGGTTGAGCAACAGCTTTCTGTTGACAATAAGGTGGTTATAACGCTTCTGCTCCAACGCCATGAAATTGTAGCTTTGTTCCTTTTACTGTGTGATGCGTGGCTTACCGAGCGGTGTTCAGCACGCCACATCAAGCCTGCATTAGCATCGAGGCATCCGACAAACGGCCGACGTGCCTGCAGTCCGGTCATAGCGACCTAATAACGTGAAAATGCGACCTTCTTTACTCCTGAAACTGAAACGTGATGGACGACATGACACTGCATTCATGTCCAGAACACACTCGGAGCTCTAAAGTCAATCGTTATGATGTTCTACTGTTATGACACCTGAATCAAGTGGCATAAGTTTGTGTCACATCAAACTGACATCATAATCCATGATAACATCTTTGACAGGTAAGGCTTTATGAATCTTGTGGTAGGTTTGACTCCGATGTCCTGAAAGTCTCCGTTATGAACACTGCCCTTAACTAAAGCATGTTTAAGATAAACTCATGACCAGTAACTTATGACCAGTAAAATGACACCCAGCAGCCGGAAAGTGACACATAATGGTGTCATGATGCTGCCATAAATATTAATATGCCTCGCATGCACAAATAGACCAGAACACAAACTCCGCTAGAAAATCAGTTGTGATGTTCTGATGTACTGAAAGTGCTATAACGCCTGAATAAGGCTGACATCATAATTGACAGAACGATCGGTCAGCTGTCCCGAGAGGCTTATGTAGGCGTCGTGTCCCGTTCCGAACTCCGCCCGTGTTTAAGGTCAAAATCTTATGAAGAGTAAAATGAAACTTTCTTCACTTAAGGGCCGGGAAGGAAAAAGAAAACTGTGATTATGATGTCAAAACCATGAGTCGCAAGTCACCATTACACCCATATTAAGTCCAGGAATAGAACAGAGCACTCTGAGCTACGACATGACATTCTACTGTTCACAAAGTGTTTAACACCTGAAGGAAGTGACACAAAGCTTTGATACGTTCACTCATTTATGAAACGGTCTTTAACAGTTAAGACCTTTATAAAGGCTTGTCAGTGTGTGTGCGTGCGTGCGTGCGTGCGCACATAGTAAGCCGTTTCCTGAAAGCGTCTGTCAGTGACTGTATCCTCAGAGCTGATAGGTGTGTGTGCACTGCACACTTCCCTCCGCTACAGGAAGTGCTAAAGAACTGAGCGAGAGGTGGAACGTGCTGAGAGACACACCGCGCTAACGACACATGAGACGCTGAGACACATGAGACAAGTGACTCACGCTGCTTAATAACGCTCCGATTTCATACTGTTTTTACAACCAGTGAGTGTTAAAATAGCTCAAAACCCACTTTTTAAGGGGAACCTGCACGCAGCCTTTATAACACGTTCATGAACATGGAATAAAGCAACGCTAGGGTTTAGTAAAGACTCGTGTCAAACCTCATGAGTGGACATTAGAGGAGACTTTATTCACAAGAGGGAGGAAACAACTCGTACTAATCTTTTAATAGGTTTGTGAACTTCAGAATGTAAAAGACGTCAAATAAAATGCGCAGCTGGAAAAACACCACGATTGTCTGCGGACGGCAGCGAGCTCCGAACCGACACACACAAATGCAAAAACAGAAATATTGAAATTTATATTTATAATTATGTCCACAATCTCAATACATATTATACATAAAGGAGTTTTTTCAATATTAAAATAGAGATTAATAATTTATTGCTACATACAACTAACATAAAAGTAAATAGAATAATGTAATATATAATAATATAAATTTAAACAAATTTAAATACAGTAAAATAAAATTCAGACAGACAGATGGATAGATAGAAAGTTGGACAGAGAGGCAGACAGGTGAATGGACAGACAGACAGACAGACAGAGAGACTGATGGATAGAGAGACAGAGAGACAGACAGAGAGAGAGACAGACAGACAGAGAGAGAGACAGGCAGACAGAGAGACAGACAGACAGACAGAGAGAGAGACAGGCAGA
>JAQQZU010000011.1:13528384-13555332 GCA_030068025.1 Parauchenoglanis punctatus
GTGTATATATATGTGTGTGTGTGTGTATATATATATATATATATATACATATATATATATATATATATATACATGTGTATGTGTGTGTAATGTATGTCGGATAAGAGCGGCAGAGTGGAGTGCACTTCTGGGTTCGTGATGTTGTGTGTCAGTGAGAGACTGTGTGAACTGCTTGAGCGGTACCACCTGGACTGAATCGCAGCTGATAAAAGCTCATTAACTTCAGACTATAAAAGGACTCCTCACACTCTGTGAGGTGCAGGTCATTAGACTTAACTAAAGTGAAATTAAATGGATTTGCTAAACCTCATTTCTTCTCTTGTATATGCTCTCGTTTGTCACAGACAAGGTTGGGTTTTTTTTTTCAGCTCATTGATAAAGTGCGTACTTTAGTTTGTATTTTGCGTTTGGTCTCACTGTCAATAAAGCTCATTCCTTCATTTGCTCATCATGTGACCTATACACTGAGCCCAACATCCTCACATATAATTTGGGTGATATTACTTTGCAAGCATACAGTCAAGCTGTTTGTTTACATTTACATTGAAGCCGCATTATTCTTTCAGTGTACTTTATTTGGTTGTCTGTTAATTAAGTCTGCTGTTCATTATGGATGTTGTGGGCAGTGTCGAGCACTCCCTGAGACTTTTCCCTTTCCAGTTCAGAAATCATCAAAACTAAGATATTATATTAAATTAAATTAAAAGTATTTCTTTCTTCTAAAAAATAAAAGCACATACTACTGTTTTAAACTTGTGATTAATCATAATTAATCACAGCCTATTATTGTGATTAACTGGATCATTTTTTTAATTGATTGATTGATCAATTTTAATTTTAATTGATTCTCCAGAGCTTCTCCTAGAGTTTCTGCATCAGCTGCCAGCATTTGCCAACATGACCATGTCAGTGAGGAGAGAGCTGTGTACAGTCATGGTCTTTGAGGTTATAGAACAGGCTGGCACCATCATTCTGCATGACCAACAAGAGGTAAACACACACCACATTGCTAGTTATGCTTGTAAATCTGATACTGTTATCACCAGTTTACCAACAGGGATGGTGTGAATAACCTTCTTGTGTATATGTGAATGAATAATGAAATCATCCTAGCAGTATCACGAAGGGACATGACAAAGTACGGTTGGGTCCATACATATTTGGACAGTGATACAATCACCTTGTTCTCACCTCACTACTTCTTCGGCTCTTAGTTTTGTAGTACTTCTCTGCTTCTCATGACCTTGAATTCCTCTTCCAAGGAATAGGATCGGAGCTTCAAACCCAACTATCCAATATTAAATGTATTTGTTGGAAAAAGCATGTGGATCTCTGAGTATAAGTTAATTTAAAGGGGCAATTGAAGTCAGGTGTTATATTCAAGCGGATGGAAATCAGGCATGATTTAAGCATGCCCTTCTATGTTTCAAGAACATAAACTTGGGTTATTGCTATCAATGTCTGATCTCCATCACACAGGTTTATGGAAGTGTACCATGCCTCGATTAATTAGATTACTGAGGACCTCAGAAAAAAAGGTTATTGATGCACACCAGGCTAGAAAAGGTTACAAACAATTTCTAAAGAATTTGGCCTTCACCAATCCATTGTGAGGCAGATTATATATAAATGGATGAAAGTTATCACCTACAGGCCTGCATTAAGTAAGGTCAGTGTTCCTGAGTCCCCCATCAGGCATGCACTGAACAAAAACGGTGTGTATGGCAGGACAGTAAGGGGGAAGCCACTACTCTCCGAAAAGAACATGTCTGAAGTTTGCTCAAGACCATAAGCAAAAGCAAATATAGAAGCCAATATGGAACTCTATAGAATATAGATGCCTATGTATATATTGTCTATGAATAGAAGCTTAACTGGTCATGTAGCAAGACAAGAACGCTAAGCACACAAGCAAGTCTACAAGGAAATGGTTAAAGTAGGAGAAATTTAACATTTTGGAATTGCCAAGTCAAAGTTCAGACCTTAACCCAATGTTGTGGAAGGACCTAAAAAGAGCAGTTCATACAAGGAAGTCCACCATCAATGATTTTTAAGCAGTTTTGTAAGGCGTAATGGACCAAAATTCCTCCAAACTGTTGAGTTAGTGGAACCATTTTTGTAGTTATTGCTGCTACAGGGTTGCTCCACCAGCTACTGAAAACAAAGGTTCACAAACTTTTTCTGACAGACATATTTAATGTTGATAATTTTGCTCAATAAATAAATGTAGAAACTATAATTTTTGCTTCATTTGTTTAATTGTTTCTCTTTTATATAGTTTTAGGATGTAGTTTTAGATCTATTTCTAAGTCTTTTAACATTTAAGGTCAATTTTATGCAGAAATACATGAAACTGTAAATGATTCCTTTCTTTCAAACTTTCTAATGGCATTGTAAGAAATGGAAAAGTGTAGATTTAAGAGTTTTAGTTTTCTGTGGTTATAAGAAATTGCAAACTATTTGGTGGGGAGAGGAAATAATATATAAATGAGATTTTTGTACATGTTAAGTGTTCTCCATAGCTTTGACTTGTCCGGATCTTAGAGAGACTCGCAGGAAACTAAACTAAAACTGAAAGTCAAGTGTAACACTAATTAAAGGTGATGGGACATGTCAAAATATGATATGCAGCAACTCATTGTTGAACGGGCTAAACAGACATGGACCCAGGATGTAGAAGGAATTAAAGTGCTCTTTTAATTAGGAAAAAAAAGCTGAAAGGGCAAGAGAGAGAGAGATGGAAAGAGAAGATTCCAAGGTTCACGGAAGTTGAACGCCTGGGGTCAGTGATCTTAAATGTGCCCCCGTCTAGTCAAGTGAGGAGTAAGTGGCAGGTTGTGAGGTGAGTCAGTGGTGCACCCAGAGCTCTTTTGAAGAATGTGATTTCTAAAAGTGTTGTCTCAGCTCTGGATTGAAACTCCAAAACTGGTGACAATTGCTGATGTCTTAGCTTGATTCACCCATTTTCAGATTCATAATTTTCTGATATAACCCAGGGACATTCAAATATGAAGCTTCACTGGTTCAGTCCTATCAGTGCTTCCTTGTTTTTTTTCTCTTTTTAATTATTAGATTCATGATGTTTGCATAGAACAGTAGTCAGACTAATGTGTTATGCAAAGGCGTGAACAGTAGTGAGATACATTTACTTGAGTGTCTGTACTTTACTTGAGTATGAATTTTTTTTTAATGGAAATTTATCAAATGATTTACCACCACATTTGAAAGGCAAATATTGTTTTTTTTGACTCCACTACATTTCTGTGAATGTTCTTATTACTCGTTGCATTGAAGCCTAATTTGTCAGTGGATGATTTTTTTTTCTGATCTAAAATGCAATACACCATATGCTGTGTTCATCACAGGAGAAAACCAATAACAGTAAACTACTGTGCTCAAATTCAGAGTGCTTGCTGCATTTTTTGTACGGTTTATTTTGAACTTGGCGTGGTGGTAATGATGGCTGAGGCAGATACAAACGACGACTCCTCACCAGAGCTCCCATGGCCATATTTGAAGTCCTTGTTTGAGATTTTAGAAATGAAGAAGCATTTGTATTGTTTTAAATGTTTGCTCTGTTTACCACACAAACTTCAGCACTGCCTACGAAAATCTGCTGTGAGAGAACTTGAGAAATAGTGTTGTGAACATTTGCAGAAATGTGCATTTGTTTAATTTTAAGCAAAGTAGCTTTTTAAGGTTTTTTTTGTTGTTGTTTTTTTTTTACTTGCTTATTGCAGTGTTGCAGTTGGGCCGTTATAAAGCTGGAGGTATGTAACTGAGATTTTAAGAAAAGTTGACTGTTTTATTTTCTGAGAAAGCTACATCTACAGCAATTCCCCTGTCCACCAGATGCACCTTTACACAAATGCACACAAACACTCTGCCAGAGCTGTCAGAACACTGCCATGCTGTTTTGTAGGGTTAGCGTGTCAAAAAAAAAATTGAAATGACAATGTCTGTCCTTTTGTTGATTTAGTTGTTTCTATAGGCATTTTATAGACTTTGTAACATATTCTACAAGATTTGTTTTCTACAGGTTCTACAAGCAAGTCAGTGCATTCAGTACATTGTTTGAGACATTAGGTTTTGTAAATGCATTGTGGTACATGCCACAGTTGTGAAGAAGAAAACTCAAAAACATAGTAATGTTTGCAGAGGTTTGAAGTTATTTTTCAGCCTATCAAAGCATTATGCAAGCCTTCAAAAATTAGTTTCAGTCTTGCAACCATTTTATCAGATTTCATGCTTTTCAAATACTTTTTAATTTGTTTTTCAGTTTTGAAATATGCCATCATACCCTATTGAGGCTCCCCACAGAACTACCTTTACCTGGTATGTTTGATTCATGTTGGATGGCTCCATCCACTGAATCAGACAATGGACGGGTGACACCCAAATAATTAGGTACAGACCTAGTCAGCTCCAACTGTACTTTTGCCCCATTGCTACTGTACGTCCAATTGCACACTTCCAGTCTCAAGGAATTTAGCACAGCACTCCTATGTAAAAGCATTTTGTAAATTCTGCTTCGATCATTACTATAAATGACTCTATCATCTAAATGCAAAATGAATATGTGCTGTGTATTTGATCGGAATATGTGGGCAGAGTATTTTGTCCATAAGATGCAAGGTGAGGACTTCTTGTTTCTTGTGGTGGCTCGTGACTTGATGATTTTGCCATGTGGGGCGGTTTCCAAAGTTGTCCTCTTCCTGAGTTTTGGACCATTGTAGAACCTGGTGTGGGTGGGAGTGATGTAAAGGAGGACTATGGAGACAGGGAAATTTTGACTGAGCTTTGGGTTTCTTTTATTCTTTATTTTTCTGAATGCAACACAAGGGAAACAATAAAGGATCAAGCTGTTTGCTACTTGTATGACATGACAAGTTCAAACTCAAGTTCAAGTGTGTGTTGTGTTCGTTCTGCCAGCTCTATCCCTCTCTGGCTCACAGTGTCTACTGAAAGGAAAGACATGTACTGTAATTAGGCTGTCCGTAAGCGCCTGCATTCTCTCTCAATCCACTGCCAACACTTGACAGCACCCTTACTGCCACAAATGTCTTCACAGGACCTGAAGACTTTTGTCATCAGAGGTGCAAATGTGGCAAATGTATAATATGAATCTAAACTGGAATACAATTGTCATAATTATAAATGATTTTCTCAATATTGTGATGTATTTCTCCTTTGGTCATATTACTTTGTGGATGCATTCTCTGTTACTGAAGAGCCCTTCAGGCTGTAGTAAAACACTTTTAGATGAAAATGGCTGAATTCATTACAGAAAATGTGAAAAAAAAACATCTGTTTGTCACCACCAGCTATTATCTATTTAATTTCCGTGTACTGGGCTTTTAAGCACGGAAACAACAACTTAAAGTATTCTGACTTGCCACACATGATATTCCCTTGTACCCCACTTTTTAGTGACACATGATGGTTCTTTGTTTATAGATAACAGGATTTTTTTTGTGTGTTTTCAGATGGAACTATGGTATGTTATCCTGAATGGCACAGTAGAGATAAGTTACGGAGACAGCAGGACCGAAATCCTTTGCATGGGGAACAGCTTTGGAATCTCTGCCTCCTTGGTGAAGCAATGTATGAATGGAGAGGTGCGCACAAAAGGGGAAGACTGCCAGGTACATCTTATTTGTAGACCAGTAGTCTCATTCAGTCTTCATTCAGTTTGTGCTTCATTATTGACTGTCATTTTATTAAAGGAATAGTGTCTTCACTGCCTCAGTTCCATCTCTGTAAATTCCATTCATTGTGATGTTGGTAACTTCTTAAAAGAAATTAAATCCATCAATCTATCTATCTATCTAGTATTTTGAGTATAGATTTGTGCATAGATTAGAAGAGTGATCGATAGCTTAATAGATTTTGGTTAAAAGAGGCTGCATGCAATTGCATAAAATAGGTTTGTTCATTGCTTTTGAAGTAAATCCAGTAATGGCAATCTTGACGCATTGCAGAGGTCAAGGTACTGGCAGACAGGGTAATCATAAATAGTCAGACATAAACAGTTAGGCATGGGTCTAAACATGGATATAAAATGGAAAAACAAAGGAATGGGAAATTGGGGAAACTATGGCTCTGACACACATTACAATCTAAACACTAAAACGCTTTGAACCAAGGAACATGAAAGATAAATCTAAAAAAAAGATGTCGTCAGAATAGGTGCCCAATTTAGGTAATAGACCAATGACAAGACCGGGTGGGTACCAGTAGTGGCCCACCATTCATGTTAGCTCTATTAGATTAATCCCACCATTTATATTAGCTCTTCAAGAAAGGTTAATCATCATTAAGTCATCATTCCCAACTCATTCTGCCACCTGCATTTGTCGTGCAGTGAACTCGTACAGTGATTACTGTACCTAATGGGTCAAACATGGGATCTGCCACAAGCACTAATGGAGGACCATGGGAGCAGGGATCATTCTTCCCCGTATCTGCTTACTGAAGGATTAGTAGTGGGCAGACGTTAATGACCAATTTTCCAAATTAGTTTGGTTTGAAAATGCCACCAATATTGGCCAGTCATATCTTATTTTATAGCAAAGTCAGGTGTATGTATGAAGTGTTTGCCAAGCAAAGGCTGAGAAAACAAAATTTGTCTTGCTTTGTCAATTTTCAGTTTTTTGGCCTAGTTTCAGGGCTCAGTGTTTTTTTTACATGTAGTTTGGATGGAAATTTTACTGAAACTTACAGTACATCTAATACTGCTCAAAACAAGCTATAAGCCTTTGGTGGATGACTGTTGTTGACTCACAGCCGTCTATTATTGGGTTACTCTAAAAATTCATTAAGCCTATGGCATAAGTCAAGTGTGATCGCATCTTGACTATATTTTGATTAAGGCTATGTTATTGATCATCCTGCCTGTGGCTCCACTGTGCTGCTGTTTTTAGAGGCTATGTTACAAATACCCTCAGCCCTGGAAATCTTGGAAAAGTCAATAAAATTGTTTCCTTTTCCAGACCTGAAATTTTGGAAAATGTTATATTGTGATCTTTGCAATTTAAAGTAATTAATTTTGGTTTAATGTGAACCAGTTGACACCATATGCAGGAGGGACAGAAGATTAAACCAAATAACACTGCTCTAAATCATGCAAGCATTTTACAATTGAACTGGGGCAAATTAAAGCTTTATTAATGAGAAAAAAGCAAAACATGTGGTCCTGAACATTTTTGAACTATGGAGGAATTATAAAATTGTTCAGGTGTATAAGCACTGTTTGTAGAGTGCCAAATTTAAGCTGCAGACTCGTGTTGTTTCGGCTCAGTTGGTGTGCATTGCCCAGGAAGACTACTGGCGCATCCTCAACAGTGTGGAGAAAAACATGCACAAGGTGGAGGAAGAAGGTGAGATTGTCATGGTAAAGGAGTATCGTGGGCTGGATCGCAGTGGCACATGCAAGGGCCACATAGTCATCAAGGTGAGGCTATTCTTTTTTTTAAGATTATTAACTTAAATGCCTTGTTTTTTTTCCAGAAATAAGTGAAATTTAAATGGAGACTTTAACATTATAAAATTTTATTTATGTACTTAGCCAGGATACAATTTTTGGTGATACAGTCCTGCGGTATCACTGATTTATTATACTGTGTAAACTTTAGGACACGTTTTCCTAAAATGTTTTGCAATATTGTTGCAAAATTATTTACAATTTGGAATGAATATTTAACAATATGCTAACACATTCTTCCCTTTATTTAGTTATTGCTTTTTGTATGTGATAATGTATGAACTAGCTGCATTAGTCCCTGTCCCTGTTACAGTCATGGGTGGAGAAAAAATTTCCATCTTGAATATGTTAATATGGCAATATGTGTTAAAGTCATGGGGAAAAAAGAAAGGACACCCTCCTGCAGTTCTATTTTTATATTTATGTATTTCTGTTTTTATTTATCACAGTTTAAATAACAATTGTGTGGTCCTCCTAAACTTCTACAAACAAACAAATAACCTCAGGTGACAACAGAACACACAAGAGATTTCTATATGTAGTCATTTTTTTCCAAAAAAGTAAACCAACATTCAGAAACCAGGTGGGAATTATAATTATAATTCCTCAAGATGTAACACCACCTTGTAGTTGTGTTATGGTATGGAGGTCAACTGTTTAGGATGCAAATAACTGAATGCCCTCCCTTTCCATGTGTGTATTAGAATGTAGGGACCCTCAGGTTTCCGTAGTGTACTTTCAAGTACCTAAATTCACACGCTCTTGATTTTCTATGCTAAATAATATGTATAATACTTAATTTTTCAAGATTGGGTTCTCAAACTTGTTAGCTAGTACCAGCAAACACTGATTCCTCTTTTTTGTTGTTGTTTTTCTTTGTCATCCTTCTGGTGCTTCCTTCCTAGATTCATACTGCTACTTCTAAAAATGTGAAACATGGAAGACACTCTCTAGAGATTTGTCCCATCTGGACTACTGTAGTGGCACAACGCGGTGGCTCTGTAAAGGTTGACCCGTGACCATGTACAAGCCCATTTCCAAAAATTTGTGGTGCTGTGTAAAATGTAAATAAAAGCAGAATGCAAATATTTGAAAATCACGTAAACCCATTTTAATTGAAAATACAAGATAAGATATCAGATGTTGAATATGACTTTCAAAAAAATGCTAAAATTTATGCTCATTTTGAATTTCATGTGAACAACACAAAATTTGAGACAGGGCACATATACCAAAGTGTTGCATCACCTTCTTTTAGCAACACACTGTAAATGTTTGGGAACTAAGGAGACCATTTGCTTAAGTTTTGAAAATAAAATGTCCCATTCTTCCCTGATATATGTTGAACAGTTCTAGTTCAAGTTGTTTCAAGCTGCACCAAATATTTTCAGTTGATGATAGGTCTGGACCGTGGGGAGGCCACTTTACTTTTTTTTTTTTTTTGGAAAAGGGGGATTGTAGATAAAAAGGGCTCATTCTAAGCAAATATTATGGACTATATACTCCATTTCTGCTCCCTCAAAATCCTACTTAGTTTACCTTTAAATGTCAAACTTGTCTTCCTAAACAGAAATGAGCATATTAGCCTGAATACAGTTGTATATGAACATCATGAATATAATATAATATCATATATAATATAGTGTATGAAAAAATAAATAAGTACTAACAGGATTCTATCCGGCAACTCTGTGCAAAACAAGCTCATCCCAAACCTGCATCCACCTTACTTATACCAATGCACCATTGTTGTGAGATAAACAGTTTAAACCAAAGAAACACCTATGTCAACTGGTTTTGATGGCACATTTTAACATGGTCATGGTACTGGTTTTCTTGTCGAATTAATGTCTATATAGAATGCCTCACAGACTCGCAAGGCACCTGAACCCTACTTAGACATTACTACTGAACATTACTGCAGAACTTGAACAACAGATGCACATTGTTGTCGTCTATAGTGTTATTGTCTGTTATTGTGGATAGCCACTATGGTTTGTGCTGTGACAGCTGTAAAGTCAAAGACCTTTTGCAGTAAGGTCAGATCCTAATAGTGCAAGTAGGATTTCATTTAGCCCATGTTTATATGATCTTAACAAATAGGCAACATGCCTTGATGATTTTTATGTGACATCTCCCCCACTACCCAACCAATCTAGCTGATGTTAAGTCAGTCAGCCAGCTCTTGGCAATTCCAACAGTTTTGCTCTGAAGACACAGATTGAAGTGGCCTCACTAGGCTACTGGTTTGGTACAACTGCTCAAATGGCTAAACACCTAAGATCATTGTGTCTTTTGCAAGCATGAGTAAGCATAAGTAAGGTGGCTGCAGGTTTAGCAGAACTCTGGGCTTGCATTTATTTATGCCATGCTTTTTCAGCACACTTTCAAAAACTAACAAGAAGACAAACCAAGAGAAAAGGGGCTGTTTCTAGCTCATGGCTTTTGCCCTGTTCATGTCAGCCTGCAGCTCACTCCCACCTCCTCCCCACCCTGGCTGGAGAGGTAATCCCCCATCACCATCTGTGCCCCAGACCTGTGTACCGCCTCAAATTTGAATGGCTGAAGTTTCAGATACCAACATGTGATCTGCGTGTTGGCATCCTTCATGCGTTGGTTCAATTTGAGCAGGGCATGATTGCAAGACGGTATTTTTAGACGGTAAAGGAGAGCCCTATTAGGTAGCACCAGGGGGTGAGAACTGCCCACATGTTGAGCACACGTCTGTAGGTACTTACTCTCTCTTACCGAGAGCTTTCAGCTGATGTACAGTATGGGGCTCTCCTACCCCTCCACCACATGGGGCAAAACAGCCTCTAGTCCCCTGTCTGATGTGCCAGTCTGCAGAACAAAAAGGAGAGAAAAGTCAGGAGAATGCAACCAATCCTATTGCACAGTTCTTTGGGTTTGCTGTGAGTCCTGCTCGTCTTGAGGATTTCAGGACCACTCTCAGTTGTTATAATAAATGCTACAATATCTAATCTAAATAAGCATCTAAATAAGCAGCAGCATATGCATTGTGCCGGCAGAGTATTCTGTCCATGATACAAACTAACCAAATGGAGGGTGACAAATGTGGTTGGGAACCAAAACGATGAACAGCATTGTACAGCACATCTGAGATCACCTTTTAGTTCTTAACTCAAACCCATGGGTGGAAAGTAGTTATTGTAAACTGCCATATATACAGTTGCAGTCAGAAGTTTACAAAAAATCATGATGGACATGAAAGTCATGGCAATATTGAGCTTTCAGTGATTTCCTTTAACTGTTCTTTTCTGGGGAAGAATGTATATCTTTAATAAAAAAAATAATTTGTTGCACAAGTTATAATTTTTGATTTCTGAAATCAGTGCAGAGTAATACATATAGGGTAAAACATACAAACACCCAATTAGATTATTAATTCAGTGGTGCTGAAAATTTGAAAATGTCTTTTAACTTGCTGAGGCGAAGGTCTCTTAAGGTATCATGATTGAATACAGCCTGTAGCTTCTCTGTTCAAAACATAAAAATAGTTTGTTTGACAAGTACAGGATATGGGAGGTGTAGTAATTTTTGCTTGCTTTTAGAAAATTTAGACAAGCTTCACATGGTCAAATGAGACAAAGATTGAGTTCTTTGTCTCCATGGCCAGAGGGAAAGAGAAAGACTGTACCAACTGTTAAGCATGGTTGTGGTAGAATCATGCTCTGTGGCAGTTTTGCTGCCAGAGGAAGCTAGTGCATTGCACAAAGTAGATGGTATAATGAAAGAGGACTACCTCAGAATTTTTCAGCATGACCTCAAACCATCAGAAACTTGGACAAAATTGGGTGTTCCAACAGGACAATGACCCCCAAATATACATCAAATCTGCTTATGGAATGGATAAAGTAGGCTAAAATTAAGCTTAATACAAGTCCTGATCTCATTACTATTACTATTGAAAATAAATGGACCGTGTTTAAAAGTTGGGTCCATGCCAGGAAACCAGAACTGAAGTCTACCAATTTTGCCACGAGGAGTCATCAAATATCCAACCAGAACTCTGCCAGAAGCTTGGCTAACAAAAATATCTGGTTAAGGTGAAACTTGTTAAGGGACATTTAACTAAGTGGTAGGTGTGCTGTATGTATAATTTTTACTCCAGCTTGTTTTCAGAAAACCCTAAATAAATTAAGTTGTGCACAAAGTTCTTGTTTTTTTTTTTTTTATTAAAGTATGTACTTCTGACTGCATCTGTATTTGTACACCATTTTCTGCCACAACTGGCCTGACCATGGTCTCAAGTGCAGGTTAACAACTAAGTGCTGTGCTTGATGCAAGTCACATATCTAGAAATGATTCACAAGCATATGTCATATGTTGTGGTGGCAGTAACATAACCAGAAATGAATTTCAGTGGGATGAGGAAATATACAGAATAAAATCATTATTTTAGGGCCCTTATTTTTCTGCGAAACATCCTATTCTAATTTCAGAATCTAGGATATTGATGTTAGTTGATTGTTAAATAGGTAAATAAAAAAATTATAGACTTTGAATATGGCTCTTCAGGGTCTCACAGATATGCTAATGAAAAGATAAAATTCAAACAATTCCCAACCTTAGTTACAAATTGCCTTAACTAAACTTTTGTAAATTCCACAAAAAAATTGACTGAGCCGTTGTCCTTGGGCAGCAAAACCACAAGGCTGTTCCATTCCCTGTGGAACTTTCTGATTATGCCTGATATATGTGGTATATCTGATTATAACTGATATTATGTTGAGCATAGACTTGAATTGATCTTGAACCACATTTTTTGTGTTCAGGTAACTGGTATGGGTGGCTGCATACAACAGCACCTGGAGAAGTCTCGATGTGATGAACTTCCAAATCATGTTTTTCAGCACTTGATTAAATTGTTTCACCAGCCCATCTATTTGCAGATGGTAAGGACTGGTCAGAATCCATTTAATTCCTATTATTTTGTATAAAAGAACATGCCCTGGTTAGCCAGGATCTCTTTCGGAATCACAAATCACATGGAAGAGTGCTTCTGCGGTGCCGAGTTCTGACCTGTTGCAAAGAACTATGGCTTCTGGCTATCATGTTGTGTAGTCCACTGACAACTGAACTAACAAAAAGTGATGCCCTTGTGCAGCCCATAGTAAAGGATTGACAGGAAAAGAATTATAAATCTTTTGAAGGGGACCTCAATTAAGAGTGCATAACATGACATGCCGCACATCACCTGCAAACACTGCCGTGAATGCCTGGCCAAAAGAAATGGGCCATGAGACTGTCTGTGGTGTTTTATCCTACCCAGAATTCCAAGCAATGGGATTATGAGCCACGTCAAGTGATGAGCCTGCTCCAAGGGGAAAGTTCTGCAGCGCATCAATGATCCGCATATACCACCAGCTATGTCTTCCTCTTCCTCCATCAATCACTGGTGACAGGAGTCCTTCAGCTGCTTTGTGTAGGTAAAGGAACGTCTGACCTTGGTGAGCTGTAGTGACCAGAAGCATCAGTTTTGCTCCTCTGGTATCCGGCTGACCAAATGCAGAACCATAACCTTGACATTTGGATACTAGCTGTATCTCTGAAGGCAGTTGCTGGGCAGCAAGCTGTGTTTCCCCTGATAGCAAGGGGAGGAGTCTGACAACCAAATTCCTCCTTCAGCCATTCCCACACAGATGTTGACCTCGAAAAGGTCCAAGAAGGACTCCTAATTGTAAGTGGAAGCTATCTTGGTGAGCATCAGTCTGGAATGGTGGCAATGGACACAACTCAAGATTTGGTGAGCTGCAGCATCTTCTGGAGTGCCTGCCAGCTCTCAGCCTGCTCCTGCAAGGGCTTTGCAGCACAGCTATTGCTTATTGTGCAGGTCAAAAGGCCCTTGATATTGGGTTTTTGGTGGAGACTGACGAGGAACTTTATGATCTTGCCGAATGGGGAAGCTTCCACCTTTAGGCAGAGTGACTTGGCTCTGGACTCAGAGAAACTTATTAGACTCTCACATAATTTTGGCCTATCTTCTTGACATCATTGATTCAACTCCTAGATATTTGAAGGCATTCATTTATACACACTCTTATGATCCCACCACAGCATCTCAATGTGGTTGAGCTCTAGATATATCCTGGTGTGCTCGGTATCATTGGCCTGTTACATGGCCCAGTTTTAGCCCAACTTTAGGTGCTGGACAGATGGCCTCACATTTGTCTCAAGAATATACTGGTCTAAAGTGGAATTCATAATTGTCTCAATGACTACAAGTTTTCCAGGATGCGTAGATGCAAAACACTCCCACATCATCCACTTTCCATCACTATGCTTGAGAGTTGGTATGAGGTGTTTGTGGTGAAATGCTGTATTTGTTTTTTTGCAAAACATGGTGCTGTGCATGATGACCAAACATTTCCACCTTGGTCTCATCAGTCCAAAGGATATTGTTTCAGAACTTTTATGGTTTCTTCAGATGCAATTCTGCAAACCTACATTGTACTGCCATATCAAGTTCAAGTGACTTTCTCATTTCAACCATATACATGTGATACAGTACATTGTGAAACGAGACGTTTCTCCAGGACCAAGGTGCTACATACAGGTAGTACACAGTAGTACAAATGTACACATGTGCAACATAAGAAAACATAAAATGGATGTATACAAACATAGCAAGACAACATAAAGTGCAAATGTGTAAACGTGCAACACTTCAAACAGCGCAAACATCACAAGAAAAGACCGTGCAGTGCTAATCCAAATCTAATGTGCAAAAATGGTAGATGAGTATACATTTGTGTGCGTGTGTGTGTGTGTGTGTGTGTGTGTGTGTCAGTCCAGTCCCTGAGTATTCCGAAGTTTTAGGGAAGAAACTATTACATAGTCTGGCAGTGAGGACCAGAATGCTTTGGTACCTCTTGCCAGATGGCAGGAGGGTGAAGTGTGTGTGTGAGGGGTGTGTGGGGTCGTCCGCGGTGCTGGTGCATTTGCAGATGCAGCGTGTGTAGTGAAGGTCTGTGATGGAGGGAAGAGAGACTTCGTTGATCTTCTCAGCTGTTCTCACTATCCCGCTGTAGGGTCTTGCGGTCCGATACAGTGCAGTTTCTATACCAGACAGTGATGCAGCTGCTCAGAATGCTCTCAGTAGTCCCTCTGTAGAAGGTGGTGAGGGTGGGTGGTGGGAGATGGGCTTTCCCCAGCCTTCACAGGAAGTAGAGATGCTGCTGGGCTTTCTTAGTTATGGAGCTGGTGTTGAGGGACCATGAGAGGTTCTCCACCAGGTGAACACCAAGGAATTTGGTGCGCTTGACGATCTCCACAGAGAATCCATCGATGTTGAGTGGAGAGAGAGGTCACGCCATGCTCCTCTGAAGTCAACAATCATCTCTTTGATTTTGTCCACGTTCAGAGACATGTTGTTGACTTTGCACCATTCTGTTATCTGCTGTACCTCCTCTCTGTATACTGAATCGTTGTTCTTGCTGATGAGACCCACCATGGTCGTGTCATCGGCGAACTTGATGTGGTTCGAGCCGTGTATTGCTGCATAGTCGTGAGTCAGCAAAGTGAACAGTAGTGGACTAAGCACACAGCCTTGGGGGGCCCCAGTGCTCAGTGTGGTGGTGCTGGAGATACTGTTCCCAATCCAGACGGACTGTGGTCTCTCGGTCAGGAAGTCCAGGATCCAATTTCAGAGAGAGGTGTTCAGGCCCAGCAGGCTCAGATTCCCAATCAGGTGCTGAGGAATGATTGTGTTGAATGCTGAACTGAAGTTTATAAACAGCATTCGTATACATGTCCTTGTTGTCCAGGTGTGTGAGGGATAGATGTAGGGTGGTGGCAATAGCGTCATCTGTAGACCAGTTGAGGTGATAGGAGAACTGCAGTGGGTCCAGTGAGGGAGGCAGCAGGGTCTTAATGTGCCTCATGATGAGCCTCTTGAAACACTTCATCATGATGCATGTGAGCGCAACGGGACGATAGTCATTGAGGTAGGACACTGAAGACTTCTTTGCCACAGGAACAATGGTGCTGGCTTTGAAGCACTTCGGGACAACAGTGCACAGCAGTGCTCAGGGAGATGTTGAAGATGTCAGTGAGAACATTTGCCAGTTGGTCTGCACATTCTCTGAGCACTCTCCCATGGATGTTGTCTGGTCCAGCAGCCTTCCATGGGTTAACTCTGCGAAGAGTTTTCCTCACATCAGCTGTGATCAGACGCAGCACCTGGTCACTGTGAGAAGAGATGGTCTTCCTCGCTGTTGCATAATTCATTGTGTCAAACCGTGCAAAGAAGTTGTTAAGCGCATCAGGTAGGGAGGCATCTCTGTCACAAGCAGGTGGTGTTGTCCTGTAGTCAGTGATGGCCTGGATGCCCTGCCACATGCGCCGCATGTCGCCGCTGTCTTGAAAGTGGCTGTGGATTCTCTGGCCGTGTGCGCGCTACGAATCTACAAAGTTTATCATTCATAAATGTTAATTTACTAAAATTAAACCTCACTTTCATGTTTTCAAGAAAGAAAAACTGTGAAACTGTGCTCCCAGTTTAATTCTTTCACTTTCTATTTATTTATTCCCCCGGAATATTTAATTTTTATCTATTTGTTTGTTTATCCTTTTATTTACATATACAGTATGTATATTTGGGTATCTGCTTAAAATTAATTGTGATTAATAAAATTTAATTAAACCTTGTTAACACCCCTGCTTTTAATAGAATTAATATGAAGTATCAGATTCATAGGCAGCATCAGTCTGGGGTATGTTTTTACTGTGGAGAATATACAGAAAAAATGGGAAATCTAGTTAACTAGTCAAATGTGGGTTGACATTAAATAGCATGTAGCACCTGGGATACAATCCACAACTAAATTTGTTTTGAAATTTCTAAGAATGACTGCTCTTGTAAATAGAATTTAATTTCCTTTCTTTCTTTTCGTTCTTTTTCTTTCATTCTTTTTTTAATTCAAAGCATTCATATTCAAGCTGCCAATAAACTCAATAGAGAAAAGATGTAGACCTGCATACTCGCTAAACTGTTCCATTATGTGTTTCTCTAAAACCCTACCATATTCTTGACTTACTGTAGGAATAATAAACAGAAAACAACACAGACAAAATGTTTTTGAACAAATTTACTAGGGGGAAAAAAGAACCTTTCATGATTAATTATAAACCAAGTGAAATTTTACTGAAAGCATTTCTGAAGTGTTTTAACTCCTCTATATTCAGCAGTGAGACTGACCTGAAGCACTTCAGTGTAACTACTGTTTAAATCCACAAGATGAGATGCAGGATTAAACTGGCTATTATGATCTACAGCTGCTATAGTGCCTTACACATTTGTGTATTTGTATTAACACAATATCTTGATAGTAGATTTCCAATTTTAATGGAGAAGGAGCAGCTAGATATAGTAATGTAGGAGGAAATACGATGCTAGCAAGCGGACCAGCCACAGTTGTTGCGGTCTGCATCATTGCGGCATGTAGTTACATTTTTGTAGAGGTGCACGTCAGGCTACAGAGAAGGGTACAGTGACTGGTATGACGTAGGATACGTGGCTATGCTGCACCCTACAGTTTAGATTCAATGCAGAAGTATACATTGCATTTATGGTTTCTGTTTCTGTACTTTCTCCTTGCAACCCTGCCCGGTTACCCTTGGTTTATTTGAGACCTTTGGACTATTCCACACCTTGCTCTTTGAGTGAGCTTTGTTGCTCTGCCACTCCTGGGGAGGGTAAAAATTCTTGAATTTCTTCTGTCCAACTGTAGATTGGTGGAGTCCAAACCCTTTAGAGATTGTTTTGTAACCTTTTTCAGCGTGATGATTATCAGCAACACTTTTTCTGAGGTCCTCAGAAATCTCCTTTGTTTATGCCATGATATCCTTCCACAATGTGTTGTGAAGATTAGACTGTGATAGATCTCTTTTCTTTAAATAAAACAGGGCACCCACTTAAAACATGATTGTCATCCAATTTATTGAAAGCTCTTGGCTCTAATTTCACTTTCAAATAAACGGCTAATCATAGAGGTTTACATTCTTTGCCACTCACACATATTAAATTATTTTCCTCAATAAATGAATTTATAATAAAAGTATATTTTTGTCTCATTTAATTACATCACTTTAATTGGATTCTCTTTATCTACTTTCAGGATTAGTGTGAAAATCTGTTTGTTTTAGGTCATATTTATATCTAAAGGTTCACAAATTTTCAAGCACCCCTCTAAATGGATGATTCATGATACTATGAAACTGATATTTTCTGCATCACAGTTTCTATATTGTTATACTGTGATCATTTTAATATACTTTTCCTGCCTGACACTAGTCCTTTCCCCATGTTGGCATAGTTAGGTTGTCAGTGTGCTGCTGGAAGATCTAAGGCAAATTTTTTGAGGATTGTTCATGTTTCACTTATTTACATTGTGTTAATGTGTTCATTAGGGTATCGTGCAACATTTAGCTGTCTAACGCAACTAAACTGTGTTTTTTGTTTATGGTGCATTTGGGGCTGCTAGACGGAGACAACTTGACTATCACTTCACCAGTGTTCTCTCATGTTGGAATAGTAGTAATCATCCATCCATCCATCCATCCATCCATCCTACCTCTCCACCTACCTACTTTTTTATTTACTCTGCTGTACTGTTCTCTCTCTCTCACTCGCTCTCTCTCTCTCTCGCTCTCTCTCTCTCTCTCTTTTTCTTTCTTTTCTTTCTTTCTTTCTTTCTTTCTTTCTTTCCTTCTCTTCCTTCCACTTCTCCCTGGTCCTGACTCCAAACTTTGTTCATGTTATAAGCAAATTGGATTTTAGTTTTATTTTTAGACTCGTACAGTATATATATGTAGATTTATACTAGTGACCACAGTTTGGAAAAAAAAATTATAGTTTAAAAAATAAACACCGTTTTTTTTTTTTTTTTTTTTTTTTACATTTTTTTTATTAAATGCCAGTGAAAGGCTTTTTCCTATTTTGTATCATATATGTTTGCTTTAAATCTTATTTCTATATTTATATTGTATGATTCAGGGCACTCCAGAAAGGTTGATTATGCACTTGGTGGAGGAGCCTTCAGTAGTAGATCCCACCTACATTGAAGATTTCCTACTTGCCTACCGCACCTTCCTTTCTAGCCCTATGGAAGTGGGCAGTAAGCTAATTGAGTGGTTCAAAGTCGACAATCTAAGAGACACGGTGTGTATGTATGTCTGCATGTGTCTGTGTGAGACAGAGTGACTCTCAAATTTAGCTACCAATTATAACCATTAGTCTCTTTCTTTGGAGCGTGGTTTTACATTAATTATTTCTTTGGCATTACAGAACATGTCTTTCTTGCATAATAGATTTCTTACCATTAAATAAAAGTACTAAAGTAATAAAAGAAACTTTTTTTGACAGACTCTGAAATATGATTAATTTCAAACTTTGTCTTAAAACATGTTATGCTTTATGCAGGTTACTCGGATAGTGTTGTTATGGGTGAACAATCATTTTAATGATTTTGAAGAAAACCCTTCAATGACACAGTTTTTAGAGGACTTTGAGAAGTTGCTGTATGAAGCGGTGAGACTTTTTTTTATTAATGTCACTGGTGCAGTCTTTGGTGATAAAGAAGAACTAATACACAAATACACATGAATTTTGGACCATGGTGAGATATGTCACACAAGACAGTATAGACCAAACATATAACATGTAAGCTCTTCCTCCCTCACCCACAGAAAATGAATGGTCATTTGCGCTTGCTGAACATGGCCACAGCAGCTAAAGCCAAGTTGCGTCAAGTGATACTACAGAAGGCGAGCAGAGACTCACCACTGCCCTTTAGCCTGCTAGGAGGCAGTGAGAGGCGCTTTGGCATCTTCATAGACAATGTGAAGGAGGACAGCAAGGCCACTGAGGCTGGACTCAAAAGAGGAGATCAGGTAAACTGGCTTTAACAAGAAGCTATTGCTGAGAAACAAAATACGGTTATGGGTGTCTTTATTACATCCACCTAGGAGGATATGTATTTGGTGCAGTTTGTTTGTCTGTTTCTTTGTTTGCTTGTCTTACTGTAAGCAAGATTGCACAAAATTTATCAAAACCATTTATATATTTACATATTACATATTTATATCCATGATACTCCATGATATATTCATGATACTCGGTGGCAGAGTGTGGCATTGGCTGAGGAGGAATCCATTAAATTTTGGAGTAGATCTGAGTCACAGGGCGGATCCACAGCTTTAGTTTGCATTTCTCCAATGTTGCGAGACATTTAGCCTTGGTGGATGCTTGAGCTCAACAATGCCTTACGTCTGAAAATCCAGTAAATGGCAGTAAAATTCAATAGCGACATAACATTGCCAATGTAGAAATATGATGACTCCCCTGCAAATATACCCGGACATTAACGTAGTTATGGTTGCAGCTTTGCGTATCATAGAAAGGTTGACCATCATCCTTGGCAGAGGTCTATGCTCTCCAAATTCCCTTTTATTTTATTTACTTACTCAGTCACAATATTTTCCCCAAATATTTAATTTCTAAGCTTTTAAAAAATTTTGTGTTTTGTAAGTTTAGGGTATTTTCACTTTATAGTATGAATGTTATCTTTTGTTGTGTTGTGAATAATGTTCAGGCTACTCCGTAACTATTCTCTGTGTGTGAACATCTGCACATATGCAAAACAGTGCAATTTTGTGAAGAGCAAGTAAAATTTGTATGTAGAATACATTCTTGTCCTGATCTTTCTCTGTCTCTAACTGCATGTGTGTGTCTTCCTCAGATAATGGAGATTAATGGCCAAAATTTTGAGAACATATCTTATTCCAAAGCTATGGACATTCTAAGGAACAATACTCACCTTTCTGTCACTGTAAAGATGAACATCTTTGGTATGTTTAAAACAACAATATCCAGTCACATGTTAACACTCAGCTTCTAGAGGGGGAAACAAATGAAAAAACTGAGTTTGCTATTGCAGCATTTGCTCATGTGTGGAAATTAATTATTCTTGCTCTAGTCTTCAAAGAGCTTCAAAACTGTGTGAGGCATGAAAAGAAGAATGGAGCTCCCCACTTTCCCAAATTTCATGAGAAGAAGGGCAACCGCTTTTCCATTGCTGAGCTGCCTGGCGACATGGAACTTCCCACTGATAGCAAGAGTCACAAGAAAATAAAGGCTCATACAGTGTCGGTTGGACGCAACAAGATCCGCAAGATGCTGGAGAAGACGAGGTTAAGCATTCTACCTCCTAAACCATTTAGGTATGGGTTAAGTTTTCATAAACATAATTTGCTTTTTTAATCTTGTGTAAAAAAATATTTGTATTTTAAAAGACTTTGAATCTCAAATTTAGCTCTCAAAGGAATGGGGACATGATCATTTGTTTTATATGGAGTTAAATGAACTGTATGGCAATTACT
The DNA here is from genome assembly GCA_030068025.1 of Parauchenoglanis punctatus. Classification (NCBI taxonomy): domain Eukaryota; kingdom Metazoa; phylum Chordata; class Actinopteri; order Siluriformes; family Auchenoglanididae; genus Parauchenoglanis; species Parauchenoglanis punctatus. Next base: position 13,549,269 of record JAQQZU010000011.1, read on the forward strand.
GCAGATATTTTAATTAAATATTGGCAGAATAATTACATTTTTTGCCATTATTCTTTTAATACTACTGTATTATAAACAATTTCACTGGATTTAAATAAAATTACAGAATAGCACCTGTGTCCGAGGATCAATCACTATGTTTTGTGTGCATGGGCTTTGTCAACACTACTTGTATTGCTCTATGCTTTGCTTAATGCTTGTTTTTACTCACAGCCACTTGTCTTCTGTTTTTATGACTGGCTTCACATGCACAGGGGTCTTTTTGGGTAAGAAACTCACTCAGCTTCTCTTTCTCTTTTTACTTTTTTCTTAAAGTTTTTCTTAGAATCTACACTCAATCACTCTCTATTCTTCCATTGCTCCTCTCCCTCTTGCTTTTTCTACTTCCTTTTCCTCTACCATTCCAAATCAGTATTTTGCACTATTGTGGGCAGATTGGTTATGAAGGGCATCTGCGCATTAAAGGTGTGCATGATAGAGCTGTGGTTGACAGTTTTGTAATACATTGACTGAATGATCATTTTTTTTTGTCCATTTCAGGAAAATTGCCTTTGGCTTCAAAATAACTACATCAAAAACACAGACCACTTACATACACCCACACATAGTGACATGATTCAGCCATCTGAACAGAGTATTTGACAGAAGGGAAAAAACATAAAGGAGCTTCAGTCTCTTGTTATAAAGTGCAATGAGCAATTAGGTCAAAATAAAAAAAATTTTGTTTAAAAAACCATTCCTCTCCACTCCCACAGAAAGTTTGACCAATCCTGCCAACAATATTTTTCATCAAAAATAGTTCGTTCTGTTTGTCAAAATATAAATAATTAGTCATTTAAAATCACTGACACAGACCAGAATAAAGCAGTTACTGAAAATGAATTAATAAAAACAGTAGATGCGTCACATAGCACCACACAAGCAAGATAGCCTTTTTCTTGGACAGCAAGGTTGATATCTGTCTTCTCAAAAAACACTAAAAATCTTCTGCTCCAACTTTTTTGTTGAGTCTCACAGTATCGCAGTCTGGAGACTCACCACCACTGTGAATCATTCCTTATATTTAAACATGGGCAATTCATCTCACTTTCAACACAGAACTCAAAATCATTTATGTGGGTGTGTCAAGCCCAGTTTACTAAAGGAGAGTTATCTAGGCTGAAATGGGACAATTTTATTGCCTTTCATTCCAGATCTTGCCCCGTAGGTTTTGCACTTACAAGCATATTAGCATCTAGCTCATATAATTTACCTGTTATAAGTTACTCATAAAATGTGCATGTGATAATTTGTATTTCAATTAATCTTATTCATAATTTGGTTGACTTTCTTCACACTCAATTTTCTCATTGAAGAGCAAAAGAGATGCAACCCTGTTCCATTTGTATTAGTCCTGTAGAACAAAGTGGGCAGTTACAGAGACGTACTCCTTCCACAAGAGTATATCTAATAGGTGTGTAACATTGTGTCCAAAATATTAGATCAATACATCAATTCAAAATTCAGTTTAAAATTGAATTGATGCAACAATTATAAATCTGTTGCTGTTGATTATAATTTCTTATAAATTAAATATTATCAAGAAGAATTATTTAATAGGCTTGCAATGTAATTTGGCCAATCACATGTCATTTGAAGGGTACCAGATTGAATTGTAGCATATTGTATTGTAGCAGAATGAGTGGCAGGTTTTCTGCGGGTCCTTAAAAAGTTGTAAAAAGTCTAAAATTAGATTTGCTAAATTACAGCCCACGTCACGCTCATTTTCATTTGGCATGTTTTTGAGTGACAGCTTGAAGTTGTTCAGTGAGTGCAGCTAGAGTGAGTACTGCTGTAAAGTTGGTTTTAAATTGGACCAGTTACCTCATATTCGAGATTCTCTCTTTTATTTTGCAAGATATAAACACACAAAAAGGACAATGTGTATTTTAGTACTCTGGAGTGAATAGAGAACCAAATACAATTGAATATATTTTTACATTTTCTCTTGATAAAATCCTCTGAAGTTCAGAAACACAGGTAACCAGCACTTTATAATAATCGAGTCAGTAAGTAACTAAAAATTGCATGATATGGGCAACTATCGCAGATTCTACCAAGCTCATAGTCCTTAACACCTCAATTTTTATAGGTCTTAAGGTGTTTAAATGTCTTAAGACAACAGAAATACCAAACCAAATGTCAAACCAGTGACAGATCTAGGATTTTCTAAAACAGGGACCATAAAGGGGCCACATTTTACAAAGAGGGGGCAAGTATATGTCCAACATCTGTTCACACAATATCTTTTATAAGTATTATTTAGCCTATTCTTACTGCAAGTGAACAACTTCATAGGACAAACATGGGAATTTTAAAGACATGGGTATTTTACATCATGTTAGCACAAATGGTTTTCATCAAGTGTTTATACATCTCTCACACATGCACAGCAGCTGGAAGAAAGCAATTGCAGAGGAAATGGATCTGTATTTTATATTATATTTACACAAATGTTCTTTTTTCCTTCATCAAATGTTTGAGTGTGTACTCATACTAGGCGACCTGAATCGCTCTCGGAAGTATTTGACCCCTAAAGATCAGATCGAATTGACCAGTGTGATTGCTCTGAACCAGATCAGCTGGGCATGAGTTCGGAGCCTGGGTGCCGTTAGTGATCATACTGTGCATGAGCACAGAGTGATCACTAACCGCACCCAGGCTCCAAACTCTAATGCTTTCATGTGCACTTTTAAAATCAGTGGATAATCAATATTAGGATAATCAATATTGGCTCTCACCTTATTTTTGAATGCGAATTGTAATTGGCAAGTGAAGCTGCAAATTCCTTCTGCATTGTCAGCTGCTTCTGTAAAAATCTTATGCATGAAACGCTATTTACTGAAAATAAACAAATTAATCTGTAATGCATGTGAGAGGCCCATGTGTCACCATGCTCAAAATAATCCACAATGGTAAAGCTATGGAGTGAGATAAATGTGTTTTATTTGAGAGCGCAGATACAAGGGTAAAATGAGCAAAAACAATGAGGGCACAGAAAAACACTACATATTTGAAATACAGCACACTGAAGATAAGTGCGCTCATGATTCTCAGCTCACTGTTCTAAATTACAGTTACATGTTTTGTCTTGATTCCCCTATACTGTAACAAACTTGGAACTTTTTCAGACGCGACCAGTAAATGCACAAACTTATCCCCTGTCTGCTGGGTTTTATTAGTGGTGGACATTCCTGTTTTGTGCATTACTGCCATTAACTGTTCAGCTGTGGAATTGCACTCATCTTTAATCTGATCGTCATTCTAAGCGACTGGTGACACTAGTGACGGGACAGGGGCACTTCAAAGGGCCAGTCCGAGTTCAGCGGGGGGGCCAATTCCCCTCTGCCTCCCACCAAGATCCGCCCATGTGTCAAACATTAAATCATAGCATTATGAATTGAAATCATATCACATGTTGATGCCTGAGGATTACATCACTAGTCTCTAACTATTTCATCACATATAGTCCAAAAAGAAGAGACTAGCTGAACTACACATTTATCAAATAGTTTGTCACATATTCTTGTCCTTCTCTCATTGTGTGTTATGATAGAATGTGTACTGTATTTGTTTGTACTACATGAATACTTGCCCCTGTGCATTTGTGAGGCATGAATTTAGACATCGTCATGAGGTCCCTGTTTCAAGTGTATTCAGCAAGCATCAATCACAAGATTAAAACTATGTAAATGTTTTTGCATGTGTAAATCTTGGTCATGTTGAAGGTCTCTCTCTCTCTCTCTCTCTCTCTCTCTCCCTCCTTCTTTCTCTTACTCTTAGTGATTCAAGCATAGGCCAGTCTCAGGATGACAGCATTGTTGGCACAAAACAGTGCAGGCACAGTGTGGCCATCATGCCCATCATGGGCAGTCTGTCCTCCAGCAGCCCTGATTTACTGCAGCCAACATCCAGCATTCTTAGCTTCTCAAACTCCACAGGTAAGGTCTACTACTTCCTGCTCATTGTAAAACTAATTTCAAATGAATGTGTAATAAATATTGCAGCTTCTTAACAAAGATACTTTAGAAACATTGTCTCAAAGGCCTATGTTTAGACTTATGGCTAGCATGAATGAAGCACATAATGATTGTTTTCATAGTTCCAAGTATGACAATTAGGATAAGGAATGCTTGCTTCTTAATTGGAATTAAAATAAGCCTGAGCAGGAGAGGAGACGCAGTTTAAAGTTGGAAAAACCTTTTGTCTTTTTTCAAGTCTTCAGCTGTCTGTCTAGGTGAGCCCCAGGTTCCTGTTCTTGGCTGTTCTTTTGCTGTTGTAGACCCAGCCAGTTCAATCAGTTTTTCCTCCTCATATTGGTAAAGAGTGATTATTTGAGTTACTGTAGCCTTCCTGTCAGCTGAAACTTGTCAGGCCATTCTCCTCGGACCTTTTGATCTCTCCTATCAACAAGGCGCTTTCACTTACAACTGATGTTCACCTACAGAATATTAAGCAGGTGGTTTTAATGTTATGCTAATCAATGTATGGAACAGTGTATTATAGGTCTGTAATAAGGGAACACTTAATCATCACAGTATAACACCAAGTCAATTCATCTTCTGGGATATCGATCTTTCCAGTTAGAAAGCATAAGTGATTGTGAATTGATTTCACCTGCTTTGGTGCAAATGAAAGCAACAACAGGCGAACAGACCATTTCCTCTCTCCTTATCCTTACTGATTTATTTTTCTCTAGTTTTGCATTTTGATAGTGCCCTTGTCACTACTGGTAGCATGAGGTGGTTGCACAAGTAGTCCAGATGTTCGAGGATGCCACATCCATATGTACCATCGCAAGAAGGTTTGCTGTGTCTCCCAGCACAGTCTGAGCATGGAGGAGACACCAGGAGACAAGCCTTTACATGAGGAGAGCTGGACAGGGCCATAGAAGGGCCTCTTCAAAATGACCTCCACCTGGCCACTCATGTGCATGTTTGTGACCAAACTGTCAGAAACAGACTCTATGGTGGCATAAGGGCCCAACATCCTCTAGTCAGCCCTGTGTTCAAAGTACAGCACTGTGTAACTTGATAGGCATTCATCAGAGAACACCAGAATTGGCAGGTTTGCTGTTGGTGCCCCATTTTCTTCAAAAATGATTGCATGTACACAATAAATATGTGATAGGCATGAAAGTGTCTGAAGACACCAAGCGAATGTTATGCTGCCTGCACATTATCTAGGTTTGGCATTGGGTCAGTGATGCTCTAGGAAGGCATATCCTTGGAGGGTCACACAGATGTCCATGTGCTAGCCAATTGTACTCTGACTGTTGGGTACTGGGATGAAATCCTCAGACCCATTGTTAGGCCTTATGCTGGTGCATTGGGCCCGGGGTTTACTCCTGGTACGGGACAATGGCTGTCCTCATGTGGCCAGAGTGTGCAGTTCCTGGAGGATGAAGGCATTGATGACAGTGACTGGCACCTTGTTTCCCATACCTGAATGTAATCGAGAACCTCTAGGACATTATGTATTATTCATCCGACACCACCAGGTAACGCTACAAACTGTCCAGAAGCTTACTGACGTTCTGATCCAGGTCTGGGAGGGGATCCCATAGGACACCATCCATTGTCTCATCAAGAGCATGCCCAGACATTGTTGGGAGTGCATACAGGCATGTGGGGGCCATACACCGTTCTGAGCAACATTATAACATGATGAAATTTACAAAAGATGGATCAGTCTGTGATTTCAGGTAATTTACTTTGATTTTCGGTGTGTTTTTGAATCCATCCCCCTTTGGGTTAATGATTTTAGTTTCCTTTTGACCACTTTCACATCATTTTGTTCTCAAAAAATTACACAGTGTATATCAATAAAGATTTTCAAATTGAATATTTTGTTTATTGAGATCTGATGTTCTATTTGTTTTTTGAGCAGTGTACATGTACACGTACATGTACTGTGTGTATGCATGTATGTGTATATATATATACAGGTGAAACTCGAAAAATTCGAATATCGTGCAAAAGTTCATTTATTTCAGTAATTCAACTTAAAAGGTGAAACTAATATA
>JAQQZU010000011.1:13606629-13617522 GCA_030068025.1 Parauchenoglanis punctatus
TTAGCTTAATCCATTAACATCCTGATTTTGGTTTTAAATATGTAGGCTTGCACAAGATAAGGAGTTTAGGGGGTGGGGGTGGGTGGGGGGGGGCAACTCACATCAAGTTCTGTTTTGGATTCAGCCAGTCTTGGGTGGTCTACGCAGTCAACGAGAAAGACAATGCCATTGATTGCTGGGAGGTAGTTTTTCCACACTCTTCGAGCTAGGATACAAGTGATACAGATTTGTTGTGATTATTTTGCTAGAGAGATGTATATGTATTAGGGCTGGGTGATACATTGATAAATTATCATATCATAATATAACCATTCATATCGTATAGCCAACTCTATATCGTGAGGATTATGTTTCAGCAGAAAGATCAAATTTCTTCCAGAAATGAACAGGTAACTACAGTGTTTTTACCCCAATGAAGAATCAGTATAATTGTAGCATGATATGTAGAACTATCTTAAAAACTAGCTAGAACTAGCTTGGGACAACGGTGAAAAAAACAGAGCTGTATTAACCCAAAACTGAAATAAGCAGCAGAAAAAAACATGGAAAACAAGGGTCAATCACCAGGAACAAAAGCAAAGCAAATACGTTAAACTGAGTTACGGCGCAAAGTGCACAAACACAGCACAAAACAAGTGTAGCAGTGGAGCTCATAAACTGGCATCCAGTGTTGGGAGCAGTATGTGTTTATGACCAGTGTCTGACAAGTCGGTCACAGGTGTGCACAAGTGCGCTTCTGCATATTTGAATTTGCGGTCATTTTCTATCGTCTCTGAACATTATTTTCATAGCAAAATATATAGCATGATAAATATCATGACCATAAAAATATTATTAATTCATTAAAATATAATTTTAAGGTAATATCGCCCAGCCCTAAATTAAACCACAATTAACCATATTATATCTTTACATCTCACTTAAAAATAAAAAGAAACCATTAAGCTTGACAGAAGTAGTGATTTGATTTATATTGTGATAATTTTCAATATTGATTGATAAGAAAAAACATTGATAAGATTTCTTTTCCATATATATGTGTGTGTGTGTGTGTGTGTGTGTGTGTGTGTGTGTATACAAACACACACACACGCATGTAGGTATAAAGAAGGAAGTGTGCCATGCTACATGAAAAACTACTTGCCCTGTAAATGGCCACCAAGGTCAAAGGTGGTAAACGTCATACCAGAAATAGTCAGCTCTTCTGAAGCTAAGGAATAAAATGCAGAAACACTTGTTTCATACAGCCATGGCAGAATCATCATAAATAACAATTTAGCACAAGCTAAAATCGATTACAACCATATTATTATTAGATTCTCAAATATATTAGGGCACCTTTTGAATTTGCAACTTGCTTTCATAATTAATAAAAACATATAACACAACACATGATGCCTTTCAAGAAATTCTAATTGTATTTACATCCCAAGGAAAAATCTTTACAACATATTCTGAAGAAGTACAGATAACATATCATTTTTATTAATTTGCATGGTAATTTGGTACATTTTTATTGGTTTTAATCTTAATTGCATGTTTAAGCCATTACTTCTTTATAGCATGTGTCCTAGAACCATTCTATAATTAATTTCTTACAGAAATAACAATAATAGCATAAAGAAAATCTTCAGTAACTTCCACCACTAAAGGTAACATTTTATAATTTATTTCTTGCAGCAGCAGTCTAACACAGAGTTTAAAAATAAATAATGGTAGTTTATTACTGTAATAGATAGATTACGGAGTAGTCTGGATAAACAATTTCCTTGTTCTTTGCAAAGAGGGTTATTGAGTGAGACTCCTGCTATCAGAGAACCAGGGTTACAGTCATACAGTCAACATTTTTCAAGCATTTGCTTCAGTATCTCACTATGGGACAAAGTGACTCCCGAATTGCCAAATAAGCTCATCTCAAAGACCAAGGCCAAACATACCTGGTCAGACTGGTTTGTCTCTTTGTGAGTTCACCACTAGGGACACACATGCACCAGTGTGTTTGGTCACATCAAACTAATAAAACCTCATAAAAGGTGTTCAGGGATGAACAATTCACCACAGTGCAAATACTGTCAATTGACTATTCCCCAAATGCAGACCAAAAATGTAGCCATACACCCTGAATGGAATGGGCATGCAAGTCCCTTCTGGAAATAAGCTAGAATGATTACTTCCATGAGCCAGTTTGAGTAGGGTTCAGAATACTCTTTTCCCAGTTTCTTGTGAAACCCAGCACTCTCAGGTGGTTTGGTATGCTGTTGTGCATCCTGACATGATTGACTTGCTAATAGCCAATTGTCTCTGTGTGCTGCCAGATGAATCCCCTTTTCTCTGAGCAGTCACTTCTGTACATTTCACATATACCTGCAGACCTCAGAGGAAAGCTGAACCAGAGAACCATACATTCATGTGTCAGGCCCTGTAAATGCGAACCTTAGAACGTCTGTGTGAGGAAGATACACTGTTGCATTCAGAATTTTACATACACGGACATGGATGTAATCATAGACACGAATGTCATGGCAATTTTAGGCTTTCGATGATTTATTTGAAGTGTTCTGTGGCAAAATAATTTTTAATAGACAAAAACACAAATTTGATATTGATATTGATGAACATAAAATGGGTTTGTTTGACAGCACTTTTTGGATTCCTCAGACCTAATATTTGGTAAATGTCCCTTAGCAAGTATCACCTTGACCAGGCACTTTAAGCAGCCATCAAAAAGCTTCTGGCAGAATTCTGGTTGGATAGATGACCACTCTTCTTGAAGGAACTGTTAAATTAAATTTGCTTAAAAGTCGAGTCTGGGGCACCAATCAGCAGCATTATAAGCATGTGCTTGTGCACATGCAGGTATGAACTATGAACCTGGTTTATAAAGGGCCTTTTTGCTCCACAGGGCACTTTGGAATATATTTGGTTGCACCCTTTGCCTGAATCCTACTAGATGCACACCTTAGAGCATTTTTATTGAAAGGGTCATTCAGGCTCTCTCTAAGTGGTCATTACATATGACCTTCTTAGGGAGAACACAAAGTGCTTTGTCCCATAATGAGATACTGAAGCAAATGCTTAAAACCTGAGAGAAACTACATCTAAGCATGTACACTGCGTAAAAATATCTGCTCAGTAACTCTACTCTGGCCTAAGTAATAGTCTATATATCCCAGTCTATAATATTCCATGATTCATAGCATAGAATGTATATAGCATGATTCTTCAGATGTTTCATCAAAACACTTTCTAAATGCACATAAAAGCCATCAATACATTTTACCATAGTTGTGGGTTGTTTCATTAATGTATTTATGCATGTATTTTGAGACATCTTGAAAACCAGTAAATTATAAACATATGTACAGGATATTAAATAAGATTGTACTTAATCTGTTATAGTACATCTAATGTATACACCGGTCAGCCATAAAATTAAAACCACTGAGAGGTGACATGAATAACATTGATTATTTCATTACAATTGCAGTTTTCAAGGGGTGGAATATATAAGGCAATTTTTGTTGCCCTGGTCAATCAGTGCTACAAACAGCACCACACAATAAAAAGACGTTTTTCTCTCTTTTTCTTTTGTTATGAAAGAGAGACTCTGCCATGCATGCAGCAGTGTGATAACATTTCCACAAGCTACAACTTGATCCATATTTTCATGGATGAAAAGTTAAAAAAATAAAATAAAATAAAAAATAGAGACTGTTGTGAAAAATCTTTTGCTTTTTTTGCACATAAACATTCATCTTTGACATGCAAGTATTAATTTATGGGATAGTAGTTAAAAATATATATGGTCAGATGAAAAAATCTCATCAACAAATTGTGCTGTATGTATCAATACCTTTAAGTTCGGAGCGACTCTGAGCGGATGTGATCTGGCATAGGCAGTTTGATGTTCTGGGCAGTGTTCTACTGGGAAACTTTGGCTCCTGGCATTCATGTGGATGTTACCTTCACATGTACCACCTACTTAAACATTGGGGCAGACCAAGTACACCTCTTCCTGGCAATGATGTTCCCCAATAGCAGTGGCCTCTTTCAGCAGGATAATGCACCTGCCACACTGCAAAAGGCATTGACTTGTCCTCCAAATTTCTCAAATCTCTATTCAAGCAAGCATCTGTGGGATGTCCTAGACAAACAAATCCAATCTAAGGAGGCCCCACCTCCCAACTTACAGGACTTGCCTGGGATCTGCTGCTAATATACCACATATATGCCAGATACCACAAGGAGAACGTCACAGGTCTTATATAGTCCATGCCTCAATAGGTCAGAGCTTTTTTGGCAGCACAAGGGGGACCTACACAATATTAGGCAGGTGGTTTTAATGTTATGGCTAATCCTTGTATGCCCGAGTGGTATGAAAAAAACCTTTCAGTTTTAAAATTGTGTGTAAACAGTTTAATAGGCTAGCAAGGTGGTTTGGCTGCAAAATTAATTAAAAAAAAAATTTAATTCAACATTACAATTCATGGATTAACAGTAGGCTTACCCCAGATACTGAACAAAGTTGGTCACATATGCATATTGATTAGAGGCTAGTAAATCATATATTGCATCTTAAGAAATTCAGTGCCTTTGTCAAATATTGGCATCTATTGACACCTATTGAATCATATCCAAAACAAGGTACAAGGTTAATTTTATTATAAAATAACAGTAGCAGTATCTTGTCCAAAGTTACAAGATATAATCTGGGTGTGTTGGTAGCAGCAAGCATTTCTGCCATCAGTTTTTGGTAAATTTGCATAAAAATAGAGGGTCAATTACAAATAAAGGATTACTTAATCACTGATAGAGACGCTTTGCATTCTTTTGTCTTCCTTTTCAGACATTTCCTTAATATTTATTAAAAAAAATGTAGATGTTAAAATAACTTATGAGAAAAATAAATTGTGAATATTGAGGTTAACATTGAATGAAATAAGTAACCATGTATCTGTGATTATTCTGTTATGACAAGAACTCACTTGGATGTAAGGTTGGCACATGTTGCCCCAGTCGATCATCTTTAAGCATATGCAGTAGTGTGGTCTTGCCAGCATTGTCCAGACCAAGAAATACTAATTTACCTGATTTTTTGTACAGTCCTAAAAAAAATTAAAACAGTTTTTCAGAAATAGACTCAATGGACATAACATCTCCTTTTCCATTTGGGCATTCATACCTACATTGCCCAAATAAAGTTCTCTGATTATCTACTTGCTTCCATTTTTAGCTTAAAAAAATCCAATTTAATGAGCAAAGTATAACTATACAACACTCAATCTGATCAAGATGCTGTACCTTTCTCTCAAATATTGAAAATTTTAGCGATAAAATTAAGCTCAAATCTGCAACCATTTCAGCATAGAATTATTACACATGAATGATAGCCAACATGTCAGGAAATATTTAAAACACTCCTACAGCGGGAGGAAAATAATTTAAATTGAGTATGGTCTACCTTTAGCCATTTCCACAGTTACATTAAAAAAAAAAAACCACAACCCCAAAAATGGTATTTGCCATTAAAAAAAAACTCCAAATTACTGTGACAGTTTAAAAAAGTCAGGAAAATCTCTTAAAGACATCAAGTATTTTATCTATATTGAAAAGTGGGTCTTACCAAGAAACTGCAGTACATTACTAAAACCACTATAAATCCAATCAAATATGAAGGACATATCCAGATCGTGTTAATCCTGAAAAAGAGGGAAAACAAAACAAAACAAAAAAAACCAATAAAACCACTATGATCATGAAATTATTTACAATGTCTTTTAATTCTAGTTCTAGTCCCAAAACCCTGGACTCATTAATTACAATTAATCATATTGCATTAACTCATTGTTGACCAATGTCAATCAACAGTTTCACCTACTCTGTAAAAAGGAACAGCAATATTCCCAGTAAATGTGATTTCATTAATTAGGGCATTTTAACTTACAAATTTAAACTTTCTGCCATCTGAGGTCATCACTGTGTGCCTCCTACTAACCCAACTCTTAGGCTATTTGAAAAGGACCTCCAAAACACAACAAGCCATTGCATAGCTTTGTATTTGTATTTCTGTCTGGAGCTGATGGGTGTGCTCTAGAGGGAATTTTCAAGGGACTAGATAAATGATTTGTTAAAAGAACTACTGAGTCAGGAACATAAATTGAATGTTGATCCAGGAACATGTCCTACCTCTGGTGTCCTTATTCTGTACCACCAGAAAAACACTTTCCTTTCAAATTCAGAAAATTGCTCAAGACTAACCCATTCTCACTCCCTACAAGTGTTGAAACATGTGTAGAAGCCTTAAATATCACACATGCAGAACAATGAACAAATGCTTACCATGCAATATGAACTTTTATCATAGAATAAAAGGCATAATGTAAAAAAAACCCTACTATGAATAGTATGGAATATGGTGATTTAGATAAAGAGAAAACTAATAATGAGAATTTTCTTATAGCCCTGGCTAAATATGGAATTCTATTTGCAGTTTTTCATTCTACATTGGTGGTCTCCAGTCTTTTTGGTATCAGACAGGGAAGGTGGATTGGGAAATTCTCTGTTGTTTCTGTGGCCTAAAGAATTTACAGCCTAAATACTTGGTGGGTTGAGTCTCCTTATATGTTTTATCCCCCTTGAGTTGATCAATCCTTGGCATAGGATAAAGTAAACACTGATTCAGAGTTACTTCATGTTTTTGTTGGTTGAAGTGGCGAATGTTGACAGACTTGTGGAGTAACAAATACACGGAACAGCATTATATAATTAGTATATAAAAAGGTAACCATATTCCTATTTTAAGTTACAGAAAAATAAAATGTATTCAGATTACCGATTCATTTAGAAAATAAATGGTGACTGTTTAGTGTGATTAAATTTTAAAATACATTAGGGCTGCACAACTACTCAACAAAAATGTGTTAAAAATCGATAATAAAAATAATTGCCAAAGAAACTCATCATTGGTTAAACTGCATTATGAAACACACTATGGCACATTTTGAAATGATAGCGCATAAAAAAAGTAGGACTTTCTCTATGGTATGAAAACTCTTTACAGTATACTACCCTAGTGACCTCATAGTATAACTTGTGTTTTAATGCGAGTAATATCATTTGCTTTTGGGAATGTGAAGAACAGTGGAAGCAATGAGAATCAAATAGCCTGTAAGAAGTTTAACTGGCCTATTTTCTGACCGAAGAGTACCAATAAACAATTGTATATTCATAGTTTACACAATATCTTGTATGTATGTTGTGTGTGTCAAGTCATCAAGCCTCCATCCTGCTTTCAGTTCACATTGAAGTCAATCCCAAAAAGACTTGATCCCCTAATCTCAGGCAAAGAAAACTGGAGTCTTTTGAAGTATTATGAATTTTCACACATTTTTTGTAAAGTTTATAATTATATCAAAACTAATACGGCAAACGCCATCAGCTAACACACATTTGTGTAGCTAAGTCTGCAAGTAAATACAGAGCTGTGTTATCCTATAGGCTATTATACAATAGTTGTAAATGTATACTTATATACAATAACCTCGTTTAGCTGGCAGAGGAGGAGGCGGCATTGCAGTTGTTTATAATGATAATTATAATGCATTTGAGGTTCTCTATAATAACATAACATACGTACCCACTAAAATAAGTCTTTCCAGTCGTTTCCGCTAATTATTATTTACAGACCCCCAGGGCCATATTCTGAATTCCTGTGTGAATATGCAGATTCATCTCAAACCTGGTCATCTCTTTAGACAAAGCATTAATTGTTGGAGACTTTAATATTCATTTCGATGACCCAGAAGATCCTCTGAGGATAGTGTTTGTGTCCATTCTAGATTCAGTAGAAGTTAATCAAAATGTAATAGAGCCCACTCATGATGGTGGTCACACCCTTGATCCAATACTAACTTTTGGATTAAGTATAGAAAATATTGAAGCAGTTCCACAGTCTGAAAATCTCCTCTCTTTTAAAATGCATCTTAGTTATAATATATGCACCTTGCCACCCTATCGTTACAAACAAACAAACAAACATTCACGTCAGCTACTCCACAGAGTTTGATCAATGATCTACCTGAACTATCACCCTTGATTGCATCACCATTGGACTGCACAGAACTCGATCAGGCAACTACATGCTTAGAGTCAACATTTTGCTATACACTAGGTAATGTAGCTCTACTTAAAAGGAAAATAATTAGAGAGAAAAAATTAGCACCCTGGTATAATAATGACGCATGCACCTTAAAACAGACCACTCGCAAATTAGAATGCCAATTAGAACTAAGTTGCGTCAAACTAAATTGATAGTATTCAAACTAGCACAGAAGGGGAGCCTCCTGAGCTACAGGAAAGCTCTTAGTGCTGCTCGATCAACGCATTTCTCAACTCTAATTGAAGATAAAATTAATCCTAGATTCTTACTTAATAATGCAGCAAAATTAACGAGGAATAAGACCACCACAGAAACATCCATACCTTCAATATGCAGTAGCAATGACTTCATAAATTTTTTCAATGACAAGATTGAGTATCAGGAAGTAATAAGAATTACTTCTTGGAGTAAGAATATCAGGCAAAAAATACAAACTATGAATTTAAATCCAGACAATCTGATAAGCAACTCTGTAGACAACAATATAAGTATATCAGATCAACCTGTAGAATGTTTTACACCCCTTTGAGAGACTGAACTAATCTCACTAATTTCCTTATCAAAATCATCAACTTGTGTATTAGCCTTTACCTACATGTTTCCTCAAACAGGTAATAGTAATACTAACAGTACTAATAATTTCCTCAACACAGAAAATGGTGGCCATTGCTACCCCAGCACACAACAGCACAGAAAATGCTAATTCATCTCACAACAGCCAACAAAATGGCCCAATACACTTCTAAATTCCATCACATCCCCATGCCTAATACAGCTGACCTTTGCAGAGACAGAGAATTTTTGCAGATGGCAGGCTTCCATATTGTACATAAAGTCGGTGGTGTACAGGTTGAAGAAAGGAGGAGACAAAACCGTCCCTTGTGGGGAGCACCAGTGCTACAAAGCACTGTGTCGGATACACAGCCCTGTAGCTGCACATACTACCATCAGGTAGTCCATAATCCACAATACTAATACTACCATAATCCACAAGTCAAGAGTACGGCGAGTGTTGTAGGAAGCAAATTGTTTAGTTGGGACAGTGAGAACAAGGAGGAGTTTTTTGGTTTTGAAAAGGAGGAGCTGGAGGGAAGGGAGGGGGGCTGCAGGAGAATTATGGAGTGAGGATGTGACTGAAGAAAAGGTGGCTATGGCTGGACAAGGAGGGAGAGCGGGCACCTCAAGGCAGCAGCAAGTGGCCTCAGGTTTATGCTAGCTTGTCAGGAGAGGACTAGCCACAGCAGAGGAAAGAAAAGGACAGGAGTGTTCAAACTTTCCCAGACCTGGTCCACAGAAAGTATGGAGTAGCAGGGACTGGTCAGACTATTTTTTGTCCATGTTTTCAATCAGGGATAATGGTAAATTTCTCCGAAATCTGACTTAATTTGATCAAGGAACAAAATTTGCAGAGCAAAGAGATGACAGAATGAGTCACAATGATCCCTAAATATTTATAACCAGATCTACTTAACTTTAATGGGATATTTTGTTGTTTAAGCTGTAATGTGAATTTATCAGATAACCCTCACTCTTAAAAATATTAACTTTATATCTGGAAAATCTGCCAAAATGTTCCAATACCAAAATAATAACAGGGATATTATATACTTGTTCTGATACATATAGTAATAAATCAACTGCAAAAACGGACACTTTAAAAATAAACCCGGCAAATTAAACTTCTTGCCAAAGTGGGAAGAATCTCAATGCAGTTAATAACAACTCAATTGCATGAGCAAATAAAGAAGAAAGAGGAAACCCTTGTACCACAGTTTACGTTGAAATAACTTGACTGAACATTATTAGTATGGATACTAGCTAAAGGGGATGGATCACCTCAGGGGTTACAATAGACTGTCTGGAAAGTATTATTTTAAAAAGTGTGCGAATATTAAAAAATATGTCTTCATTTAATGAACCCTGTTTGCTCAGTAGATATTATTTTATTTAATATCCTTTCAATTTAACAGGCCAATATCTTCGCAACTACATTTTGCAATGATCGGGGCCTATTAGAACTACAAAGCATTGGATCTTTACCCTACTTTAGAAGCAATATAACACAGGCCTGGGTTGGGGTCTCTTAAACTGAACCACATTGTAAAGACTCATTATATACATCCAAAAGTAAAGGAGTCAATTTATTTTGAAACCACTTGAAAATTTAACTGGGAAACCATCAGGACCAGGAGCTTTATTACTTTGCATGATCGTAATCGCACAAACAATTTTGTCTATGCTTAATCAGGCATCAAGTTCTTTAGCAGCCATTGCATCTATATTAGGGATATTAAGACTTTGCCAAAAGTTGTTCATTTCAGTAGTATCTGATGGGAATTCTGACAGATATAAATACAAATAAAATTATTAAAACACATTATTTATTGTTACCAGGTCAGAAAATTGAGGAATGATGTAATAGAGGAATCTTTCATCTGTGAAATAAAGCATGATGCAGCTTGACATCTTAAATGGTGTGAAAAGAGTTGGCCTGCCTCATCACCTTATCCATAATAAGACCTAATGAAACTCAGTTTGGAGATCCAGACAGCATTTTAACAATTGTGAAGGAGTTATTTTCTATTAACTGATCAACCTTTAACATACTTGAGGTATACAGTGGGATGCGAAAGTTTGGGCAACCTTGTTAATCTTCAAGAATTTCCTGTATAAATCGTTGGTTGTGATGATAAAAAAATTTCAGTTAAATATATCATATAGGAGACACACACAGT
>JAQQZU010000011.1:13626992-13648109 GCA_030068025.1 Parauchenoglanis punctatus
CACACACACACACATATATATATATATATATATATATATATATATATATGTGTGTGTGTGTAAAAAGCATGTAAAAGCATATATATATATATAAACTTTATCTATATGTCCTTATTGTATCACCTTCAACAAAGCAACAAAGCAAAATTATTTATTTATGGTTTGAGAAGGCAACAAATCATTGGTGGTTTTGGTCTGCTAATAATGTGCAGTCATGTGCTAATCACCACTACCATAGGCACACCTATGTTGTGATTATACTTTGGTAAGTTAGGGTTTGTTTACTTGCTCTTACAAGAGGTCAATCTTACATGTTTTTTCTTACATGCTGTTAGGTGCATTATGGAGCATATTCGATGTTGGTGACTAAAGTGTAAAAATTATTTAATTATTTACATTGGAAAAGTAGCACCAATTCATGTTACATCCATGCTTAAATCAAAATAGTGCTGCTTTTGATACCACTGATCATAATATTCTCCTTCATAGCGTAGAAAAGGTTATGGGAGTTAAGGGAACGGCCCGCCAATGGTTCAGGTCATATTTGACTTATCAGTTTGTTGATATAAGGGTAGGGTGACTCCTCTACACATAGTAAGGTGAAGTTTGTTGTTCCACAAGGTTCCATTTTAGGCCCACTGCTTTTTTCTTTATATATGCTACCTCTAGGTAATATTATTTGTAAACATGGTATTAGCTTCCCCTGTTATACCGATGACTCACAGTTGTATGTTTCAGAAAAGCCAGATAAGAGACAGCAGCTTAAAATTGAGGAATGTGTAAAGGACATTATACAATAGATGCTTACTAACTTCCATCTACTTAACTCTGATAAGACAGAACTACTAGTACTAGGACCACATGCAGCTAGAAGTAAGTTTTCCAATTACATAGTAAATCTGGATGGCCTTTCTGTTTCACAATGTGCCAAGGTAAAAGACCTTGGTGTGATTATTGACTCCAATATGTCATTTGAAGCTCATGTAGATACCACTAGCACAGCTTTCTTTCATCAGAGAAATATTGCTAAGATTAGAAATATGATGTCACTGCCTGATGCAGAAAAACTAGCTCATGCTTTTGTTACCTCTAGGTTAGATTATTGAAATGCCTTAATGTCTGGATGTTCCAGTAGGTGCATAAACAAGCTCCAATTAGTCCAGAATGCAGTAGCAAGGGTCTTTCCTAGAACAAGAAGCTATGAGCACATCACCCCATCTTATCTACACTGCACTGGCTCCCAATCAAATTTCATACAGATTATAAAATACTACTGCTGACCTGTAAAGCACTGAATGGTCTCGCAGTTCGGGTCCATTATCTTATCTGCACTGCATTAGCTCCCAATTACCTCAGTATTGCACCTCAGTATCTGCGTGAACTTCTGGTCCTTTATGACCCCCCCATGCCAACTTGGATCAAAAGGTGCAGGCTATTTGTTGGTACGTCAAATAGTGAAGACTAGAGCAGGGGGCAGATCTTTCTCTTACAAAGCCCCTCAGTTATGGAACAGCCTTCCAATTAGTGTTAGGGACTCAGACATAGTCTCAATATTTAAATCTAAGCTATAATTGTATTTGTTTAGCTAAACCTTTTGTTAATAGCATTCTATTAGTTAAAGGAGTGGATCTGGAGGGTTCTGAGGCATAGAGTGTTTTGGTAAACTGAGGTGTTTGGATGCTGTCACCCCCCTGATCATAGATGGACTTGCCTGATCCATCCTGATGTACTACAGGAGATTGGATTTTTAATCACTTGAAAACCACTTGCTCCTGTTGAGGATGCCCCCATTTAAAGAGCCTGAAAATACACCTAGAAACTGTGAAGATGGCATTGGACTGCTGTTGAAATGGGCAGTTCTGCTACAATGGTGTAAGACTTAAATTACCACTCTTTCACTCAAATCTCCCTCAGCTGAAAAAGTACAGACTTTATGCTAACACTATATTGAATTATGTGCCACACAACTGTACTTTTTTTTTGACCATATAACATAGTTGCAGAAGTGTGTTAGTTGTAATCGCACTGTCTGTCACCCAAATTAGGATGAGTTCCCTTTTGAGTCTGAAGGCTCCTCTCCTCTTCCTCTTGTCATCTCAGGGAGTTTTTCCTTGCTACCATCACCACAAGCTTGCTCATTAGGGATATATTTATTGATTTTTTTTATAGAATTTATAGGTTCATAAGTTTATATTCAGAATTTATATACTTTTGTGAAGCAGATTTGTGACAATGACTGTTGTTAAAAGCACTATATGAATAAAAATTGAATTGAATCGACTCTCCGGAGGTTGGCAGATTTTTCTTGATTACTAACACCCAAGATGAGTTTGCTCAGTTGTATCCACCATTTGGATTGCGAACCCATATCTGTGTAATCAATAAATTACGTCTACCAGGATGGGGTGTCATGTACATCCATCCATCCCACTAAGCCACTAATGTACAGTTGTACCCAGACCACCACCATTAAACACAAAGCAATTGTCCTTAAGGCCCACCCCTCCCTTCAGGATAGAAATTGAGGACTGAAAGAACTGTTTGTTTTGCATCAAAATGTAGTACAACCCAAACAAAACACAGTTTAAAAATTAAAAATATAAAGCACTAATAATATAATACATGAATCTGACAATGGTAAGCATTGAAAAAAGCAACTTATATGCTTAAGGAGAAGTCTACTATATTGCTTCACCAATTGTCCTTGTTGTAATTATCAGATTAACCAAAGCAAATTTGATTTACTTTAACAATATGGCTTCCATCATTAGGAAACTTATAAAATAACTCATGATCCAGCACATCCTTTTATTTATCTTTTTATTTTTATTATGTTGTGCACTTAAATAAGTCATAAGATATTGAATGGAAGGCATGAAATAGTAATGTGTGCACCAAATGTAGGGTGTTTTCTTATACTTTTAAGTCTCTATTGTGAGTTGTTTAACAATACTGTTCTTCACATTCCTTCCTCGGAGTTCCAGCCACTGTGCTAAATCATACTGACAATGTGGGCATGGGGTAACCAGGGAAGCCAGTAGTTATGTAAAAATGTATATAATTTGAATGGTCATATTATATTTAATAACAAAATCTGACTACTTCTTCACTGTTCCAAGCAAGTGCCTTCACTGCCCTTATATAATAATAATTGTGATTGTGGCATACCTTGAACCAAGCAAGGTATGAATTTTTCCTCTGCATTTAACTCATCCAAGCAGTGAACACACAAGTGAGAAGGCCACAAATACCCAGCGCTCAACACATACACACATGCTACAGCGCCCGGGGAGCAGTTGGGGTTAGGTGCCTTGCTCAAGGGCACTTCAGCCGTGGATGCAGCGGGAAGGGAATGTTTCACACACATTTTTTCTGCCGGTTCAGGGAATTGAACCAGCGACCTTTCGGTCCCAAATCCACTTCTCTTAAACATGTGTAAAACACTTCTTAAACATCAGACCACCTATAGAATGAACGTTCTTCATATAACTCCCTCACCCTACAGCATACACTAAGGGCTACACTATACACAGCATACACTATGTAGTTGAGTTACATGCACTTAGTGAGGATTTAACACAGAAATTGTCAACATTGTTATAACAATTATTGGCAATATTGTATCAATTCAACAACTCAAAATAGTGATTTAAAAGTGTAAAACTAGTCTACATTCCACACACACATTACAATTTCATGACTCCGATTTGACAAATTTATAATGATTAATTTGATAATTACTACTAGGACTATTCATGCTGCAGTATACTGGAAATTTACTAGACTCTATTCTATTAGATATCTATTAGATGTTCATTTCAAAGCTTTGCATCTTCTCATTCATATAACATTGTCCTTTTTAATTCTTTCATTAAAAAAAATTGTTTCTTGATTTTATGTTACATTTTATTACATTTGCAAGAGGGAAAACATAACATAACATTGAACAGCTAGGAAGTAGGGTTATGGGAGTTACTGCTTGGCCTTATATAGCCTTGGTTCATAGGAGAAGCAAGAATTTAGAATGAGTGAACTTGTCACATACACCAAAGCTGACAATCATTGTTATCTGTAAACCATTAATGAGTCGAGTTTTGTTTTTCAGCTTTTTAATCTACAGTGTGCATATTCACTTACTTCAAATGACTATTCATGCAATCATTCAAATCAGTACATAAACTTGTGTGCACTTCAAATGAGGCACCCTCACTGAACAGGAAAAAACAAGCATTAACAACTAATATCATTGGTGTCCAGATGGATAATATGGTTGATATAGCAATCAGCAAGAATTAAACACTTGTTTCCTGCCTAACTGTGCTAGATTAACCTTTACTGTAAGGGTTTGAACTGAATCTTAACCTGGCTGAGAGATACAATGTCTGTTTAAATACCATGGGTCTTTACTGGTTAGGAGACAAGTCAGGTAGGTTAGTCAAAAGTCTCCCATTTTCTATGCAAGTCTTGCATTTTCCTTTTTGTTTGTGTGTTTATAACAGTGGATGATGTTGCCATGGTGAGAAGATCATTGAAGGGGTCATTTGGTTTGTCTGGCAGGTGGGTGGGGGTTAGAACCTGGGATAGACTGGATGGGGCTGGAGAATCAATCAGACTGTATAGAGAGGTGTTACTGCTGGAGGCTGTTGAAGCTCTTTCAACAGGCCATGCCCCATTCATCGTGGTTCCACCAACAGGGGAAGCTTGACTAAACATCAAGACAGGTGGAGTATGGAAATAGGCAGTAGTTTGTGGTGACATGTAGGCAGTGCTAAAAGGGTTGTCTGGAGGCACAGGGTTATAGTATTTTTGGAGGAAGTAGTGGGGGACCTGTGTGAAGGGGTTGAGAGTGTGCTGGCCCTGAAATGGAGTCAAAGCAGGCCATGAGGAAGGTGATGTTTCAGAGGGCTCTTCTCCTCCACTAAGAGGGTCTAGCAGGTGGATCAGGTCAGGCCCCAGATCTGTGCTGGGTGGGTGACACTGTGTCAGAGGGGATGTATTGTGTGACTGGTGGATCACCTGCCTTTTTAAACTTTCCCCCACTTCTTTTTCATCCTGTCTCAGGCCTTGTAGCAAAGTTACTGTTGGTGAAAACATAGCCCCTGGTTCTGTTATTTTCTTCTGTGCTTGTGGGCGAGGAATTGTTATACTCTTTTCCTCCATCATCTCTGTGGCAGGGGATGCTCTATCCTTGCTGGGAGTGCAGGAATCCAGTGGTAACACAGACAATGTTGTATTAAGGGAGGACGAATTTTGGCTGGAAAAGGCTACATTGTCTGGTAACTTCTGACTCCAAAATTTGTTGCAACGGGAGTGCTTCAGGCCCAGAAAAGTCTGAGTATTTTCATCACCACTGAGCTCCATGTGCTAAAGACACAAACACCCAACACACAAATACAGTGTATGAACATTTAAAAATAAACACACATTTAGAAATACATGTAGAAAATAAAAGCACACGCTATGTGAGCTGGATATTACAAAGTAGAGGGCACCTGATAATTGAAGTTGCTATGCTGTTCAATTGGCTTGCAGAATGAACGTAGCTCCTCTAGGCTCTGTCCTGAGTTGAGCACAGTGTGTGTGCTGTTTATAGTATGTAAGGCATATGAAGGTTTCTCCTGCTGGTTGCTGAAGGAATCATCTAAAAGACTCAGCTCAGATAACTTAGTATGTATTGGCCCATGCATGGTTGTGTTACCCTGGAAACACACTGTCGCCACTTCCCCTTTCTTTTCCACAAGCTCTGTGTCCTTCAGAGATTGATAAGATTGAGACCTGACACAGACACAAACAAATGCGCACACACAGACATTATAACTAACCATGACACTGACCAGTTTAAGATATTTCTATTTGTCCTTTTTGGATGTTAAATTTCATATGCTGTGTTCAGACTGTTCACTCACTCACTCACCCACTCATTCACTCACTCAACTCACTATATAGTGTTCGCTACACAGAACACTCACCAGGGTATAAAGACAGACAGCTGTTGATACATTTTGGACACCACTTAGATGTTACGTTGCTATATAATTATGTGCCAGATATTTGTAATTATGCTCTCTGTTGCATGAACATATGCCTGAATGTTGCTATTTCTGGATAAGTACACATTATTATTGACATATCTCTGTACAATGTTGAAATAAAACTTAAATAAAACTTCTATAAAAACTTTTATTAAAACTCTACAACTTGCGTGAAAGGCGTCTGTACATTTCGGTGTGCGTCACAATTTTGTAGTGCTCTATGTAGTGAATGAAATTTACAGTGAGAATTCAAACAGAACTACAAAATGTCTGATTCACTATATTTGTTCATATGTATTCACCATATTTGACTATATAGTGGGTGAGTGGATGTTCCAAACACAGCAATAGTCATTTGATATTAGGGTGTTAGTTATTTTTTGTTAAGGCAACAAGTCCCCTGTAGAACTACAACATTCTCAATTAAAGAATATACTCAAAAATACACATCAAATCCAGAATATATTTATTTTGGAGGACCTAATTGATTAAAGCTCAGTTAATAAATAGTGCTCATCTTGCTTATTTTGTAACAATTATTGTCTGGTGTTTTCCTTTTAGGCTTCACAATTACATTTTAATGCCATATGTCACTAAGATGAACTATAGAATTTACATCAGGTTAACTACTTGTAGAAAATAGGGGCAGGCTGTGAGTGGTTCAAAGGCAGGTTAAACAATAGACCATTCAAAGGGTGTGGAGAGAAGGAAGTGATCAGGAAAAGCAGAGATGAAGTCATCGTCCTGTGATAGCTCATCACCAGAGGAGTCCTCACACAGGAACACAGTGTAGTGCCGTGTAGGGCGCATAAAGCTAGATTCATTGAGAGAAAGAGACAGAGAGGCAGACAGACAGACAGACAGTGTGCAGGAACACACAGAGGCACACAAAAAAATAAGCTAGGTGTTAGCTGTGAATATAGCAGAGTGAGCCATAAGCCGTTATTAAGCCCAGAGAGCCTGCAATATTGGCAAAAAAACCCTCAATATGTCAGCTTTGGTTATTTACACTGAGCCAAACAAAACCAGCATAAAGCTGCGCCAGCATGTTTGGACATAGCAAGCTGGCATTCTACAACCAGGCATGACGGAAGTGTCACTGTCCAGTTTACATACAACATACTACGTATAAGAAATATACATTTTTTAAAACATTGCTTTAAAAACAATAACAGTGCGAAATGAGTGTTGAGGTGCTTTTGCTAGCTGTGTACATTCATACCACTTTTCAAACTCAAGCAAAGTTGCTGAGCAGTAAGTACTCAATCAGAAATATATTGGTGGAGTAATTGAAGAGACGTTTGGCAGGGTTGCTGCGCACTTTTTAACATCAAATTTAAGACATTTTTGCTATAATAACAGCAAGAAAAAATACCATCCAATTGGAGTTAAATTATTCATACTGTGTGCATGTGTGTGTGCGTGTGTGTGCGTGTGAGCGTGTGTGAGTGATGGAGAGTGAGAGAGAGAGAGAGAGAGAGCGAGAGAGAGAGAAAGACACTAATGTGCATATGGGGTGGGGAAAAATTAACCCCAATTCTAAAATAAATTATTTCTCTTTAATTAAAAATGTATTTCACTTTTGCCTTAAACAAAGCATACAGGCTAACAGGCCATATGATTCCGTAAACAGCCATGCTTTTATTTTACTGAATATTGAATCATCATATCTGATAAGACTGAAATTAAGATTACATGCCAATAAAAATAATACTTTTTAAGACATTAAATATAAGTCTTAAATATCTAATTTAAGACTTTTTGACTTTTTAAGGATTTTTTTAAAGAAAAGAGAATGTCAAACAATTATTCTTTTTATGACTTTTCAAGATTTTTTTTTAAATAAAGGAGAATGTCAAATTCAAAAACATACCCCTTGTCCTACCACGCCAGCAGGTCCCTTTTACACAGGTCGATTCTGGCTTAGGTACTACCATGTATGTATCCCCCATTGGACCTTTTACACAGAACTAAAAGTGCAACATTCCTGCCTTGAACAGGATGTGTAAAAGGTGCTATAGATACACACCAAGCCAAGAGAAATAGAAAGGGAATGCCACAAATAGTGGAATTATCTATAATCTAGTAATTTATCTATAATAGATAAATATAATTATAATTAATTATTGTGCAAAAATATATAAAATGATGTATTTATTTTCATAGCTATTACAAAGGAACTTGTTCAACATTTAGATCAAAATAGTTTTTAAAGGTGTAAGATCAATTGCTTTTACATGAAGGTGAATAACTTAATTTTTTAACATACAGGAATTGCCTGATTAGGTCACATAATAATTTTTTTGTTTTTACAGCAGTCATCAATGTTCTGCATTGTGGGGTGCGAAAAAGAAATTTGATTTTACTCCATTCCAAAAGAACCTGAATGCCAAAGATTATATAGCTATGTATAATAACTGTACCTGCCTGGCTAATATTAGCTAGGTAACTACATTTACAGATGCTAAACTAAACAAATTATTCAAGCATTTTGGGTGATTGGTATCTGAATCTGTACCTGGTAACTGTGATGTGATTTTTTTTTTTTTTTTTTACAGCATTTGCTGTATGGCTTGTGTGTATATCATGGTGAATGAATAACCACTAAGGGCACATTCATAGTTGGTGACTTGCACAGGTACACAGGTACACAGGTAAACTTGTGAGTATTCAGAGTTTGGTTATCAGGTACTTTGTTAAGTAGATTTTTTAAGATTATGCAAATGACTTGTGCGTTGTTACTATTTCTGAGGTTACCATTTCTACCGTGTTTTTTTTTTTTTTACCAGATTTTTACACAGCAAAAGTGTCCGAGATGGGTTTTTTCAATAGTGTCTACACTTTTTACTGTAAACCCCCCTAAATTTGTGCACTATATGGCCAAACGTATGTGAACACCTGATCTTCACAACCAGATGTGGGTCTTCCCTTAATTACAACATATTTGGGAGCACAGAATTGTCTATAATATCTTTGTATTTACATACTTTAGGCACATATTATTATATCTCAACCGAGGAGCAGTTCAAGATTAGAGTCCCATACACCTCTATTTTAGGCCAGTTTCATTTCAGTATTGCTGTTTTTTTTTTATCTCTGTGCTTAAGTTTTTTGGTCAAGGGTTTCTGTAAGAGAAGACAGGATGGGAACAAAATTCCTTCAGGAGCAGGCAAAAGTGGAATTAATAATAAGCCCATGCATGCTGAGAACAGTTCCTTAATGAATAAAAGAGAATATGCAGGGCTAGAATAATCAGAAAATTTCCACCATACCAACTAAACCAAAACAGGATAACTATCATGTCTCTTGAAATTTCATACATGAATTGTACTTCATAAGGTTAATATTAAGCAGTGTTCACTTTTTAGGACTTACTATATTTACCAGATAGCCCATTAGAGTAGGCTATTCATTAAATCCTAAAAACTGCTAAGAAAACCCTGCTGCTTTACAGCTGCTAACCAGAAGTGCTGAACCAGAAACAATGTCATATTGTCAATGTCATATAAATCTGACAAAAGTTTCATTAGGTCATGCTCCTGCAGTAAGAGGAAATAACATGCACAGTTCTGTGAGTGAAACAGTGTAAGTGTAAGTGTCTTACTGTTCATGACTGCCCTCAAGTTCCAAGTTGCTCCGTGGTCTCTTTGCTGCTAGCGGCCAAGGATGGAAAGACTACACACACAGACACACAATAGTCAGGTTCCTCAGGGATATCAGCACCGATAGCACAAGATCATTTTAAATTCACACCGAGTTTGAAAAATAGGACTACATCCAAGCAGAAATTAAAAAGACTTCATTCAGAAGGAGAATTACAGTGACATGGAGAATAGTACAGGAGATAGGAGCTAGTCCTGGTCATGTGTTTGTGTATAGTTTAAAGACTTGTGTCCACCAATTCCTTTTTTTGTGCTGGCAGCATCGTTTTCCATACAGACCCTATGAAGTTCAGCATTAACAGTGCTCATCATCCTCAGTGCAAAAATGCCCTCAGTGTTCAGCCAAGATTTTCAGTGTCACTTCTCTCTCACTGACCAATCAAGAATTGGTGGGACTTATGATAACAACACTGTCAATAATGGCAGAGGTGAAACTGGTTCTGGAGGTCACTGACAGATTTTGAAAAGAACAGATTTATGCTATGAAGTTTTTTGAAACCTGGTTTGAACTATAAATCACATACATTGTTGTCCTCACATATGAAAGTAGCTGAGAAGATACAACTTTTTCCATAATTTTGGAAATGAAGGGGAGCTAAGATATGGACCTGTAGTTAGAATGGACTGCAGGATCCAGCACAGCCTTCTTCAATAAGTAATAATACTTCACTACTGTACTTAAGTATGTTTTTGGAGACTTTGTACTTTACTTGAGTTTTTTAAATTCTGTTTACTTTCACTTTTACTTCACTACATTTCCGAACTTAATTGCATACGTCTACTCCGATACATTTTCAATGCGCCGTGCCGTTACTCATTACAAAAAATAATTGAAATAATATTTGGTGTTTTCACCACTGAGATTAACGGAGACTGCAACGAAGTCAGGCTGACTTGTCATTGGGTCTAATCACGTAGGCCTGTTTGCAATTGCGCATAACCAAGATGACCATGATGACCAAGATGGCGCTGAAGTGACGGCAGCCTTTCCAGTAGCTCTGTAACAGCGCACACTTTTAACTCTTTTAAACTCTTTTTTCGCCCTTTCTTTTATTTTAAATTTTTTCCCACGGAGACATATAGTGTGTTTCTCATGGATACCGCACTTTTTAAAACTTCAGGAACCAGCTCTATCGCTTATTCGAGAGAAGAGCTGCTGGCGCTGAGGACAACAGCACAGACAGGTATACGACACCACATCCCGGCTGAGCTAAGGAGGAGGTACAGGGGATGCAGGACTGGAGCGAGGCTAAAGGCGAGGACAGCGGATCACCGGAGGCATCTCAAACCATCAGTCCCTACAGTGATCATGGGAAACGTAAACTCACTACAAAATAAGATCGATGAACTGTGTGCGCTGAACAACCAGCGAATTTACCGGGAGTACAGCTTGTTTATCTTCAAGGAGACGTGGCTAACTGAGCTAACGCCGGAGGCTAATGTGGACCTGCGCGAATTCGCGTCTGTGAGAGCCGACAGGGACACACGAGCCTGCGGAAAAAGCAGAGGTGGGGGATTCATTGTCTATATTAATAACAGATGGTGTAACCCGGGGCACGTCTCTGTTAAAGTGTCTCTATGCTGTCCAGACCTGGAGCTCCTAGCCGTTAGCTTGCGGCCATACTATCTAACTCGAGAGTTCAGTCATGTGATCTCTGTGTGTGTTTACATCCCTCCTTGGGCCTATGCAGCTGCTGCCTGTGAGAAAATACACACAGTTACAGCAAGACTGCAGACACAGCACCCTGAGGCCTTCATCATTATTACGGGAGATTTTAATCATGTCACACTGGACTCTACTCTGGCTGCTTTTTACCAGTTTGTGGATTGTCCCACATGGAGCAACAGGACAATTGACCTACTGTATGCTAATCTGAGGGATGTATACAGAGCCACCCCCCTTCCCCCCCTAGGGAAGTCAGACCAAACCCTGGTCTACTTAAAGCCACAATACACCCCCCTGGTCCAAAGGCAGCCTGTCACCACACGCTCCATCAGTAGATGGACCCCGGAAATGGAGGACGCCCTGAGAGACTGTTATGACACCACGGACTGGGATGTGCTTCTGAGCTCACATGGTGAGGACATAGAGGGGGTGACACACTGCCTAATAGATTATCTCAACTTCTGTGTGGACGTAGTCGCCCCTGCTAAGACGGTACGGTGTTATCCCAATTACGAACCGTGGGTAACACAGGAAGTCAAAGCTGTCCTCAACACGAAGAAGAAGGCCTTCAGGAGCAAAGACAAGGAGGAGATGAAAGTAGCACAGCAGGAGGTTAAACACTGCCTGAGGGAAGCAAAAGGTGCCTACAGGAGAAAGATTGAGCAAAAGCTGGGAGACAACAACATGAAAGGGGTATGGGATGGTGTGAAAATCATCACAGGCCACAACATCAAGAACAGCTCAGTGGGGGGGGACTGTGGAGAAGACAAACAAACTCAACTTCTTCAACCGGTTTGACCAACCCATAACCCCCCCACCCTCACCCTCACCTTTAACAGAGACAACTCTCCCTATCCTCCTCCTTCCCCAAAACACCCCCCTCCTAACATCTTGACACACCCTTCCTCCCAGCACCCTCTCAACATCATGGCGTCCTCCTCCTTCTTCCAATCCCCTCTCAGTGTCACAGCAGACCAGGTCCGGGGACAACTGTGGAAGCTTCGCCCCAGAAAGGTAGCAGGCCCAGACAAGGTGTGTCCTCGGCTACTGAAAACTGGGGGGTGGGGGGTGGGGGTTGGGGGGGTGTCGCCGAGAGTGGTGTGCCGAGAAAGCGGTGTGCCGAGAGCGGTGTGCCGAGAGCGGTGTGTGAGGAAGCGGAAGTGCGGCGAGCCGGCCTCCTAATAAAAAAAATACTTTCCAACGTCTCTGTATTTATTATCGGAGTGCACATTCCCCCCCAGCGCTAAAGCTGTTGTCTTGTATGTAGCACCTTGGTCCTGGAGAAACGCTGTCTCGTTTCACTGTACACCGTATTACATATATATGGTTGAAATGACAATAAAAGCCACTTGACTTGACTTAACCTTCTACACCGAGCCCACTCGCACCTGAACAAGGGAAAAGGCACGGTCAGGATTCTGTTCCTGGACTTTTCTAGGGCCTTCAATACAATCTGGCCCTGTCTGCTCAAGGAAAAACTAGGTGGAATGAGAGTGGACCCCTGCCTGGTCGCCTGGATGTCCAACTATCTCACCGACAGACCACAGTACGTTAGGCTGAAGGACATCACGTCTGACACTGTGGTCAGCAGCACAGGAGCACCACAGGGAACTGTGCTGTCCCCTCTCCTCTTCACCCTGTACACCTCGGACTTCTGCTACAACTCTGAATCATGTCACATTCAGAAGTTTGCAGACAACACGGCCATCATGGGGTGTATCAGGGACGACCAGGAAGAGGAGTACAGGAGCCTGGTGAGAAACTTTGTTGACTGGAGCCACACAAACCACCTGCAGCTCAACACCTCAAAGACCAAGGAACTGGTCGTGGACTTTGAGAGGTCCAGACCAAGCCCATGACCTGTTCAGATCGAGGAGGTAGAGTTGGTCAACGCATACAAGTACCGCGGACTGTGGGTGGACAACAAACTGGACTGGACATACAACACACAGCACCTGTATAAAAAGGGCCAAAGCAAACTGCATTTCCTCAGGAGGCTGCGGTCTTTTAACATCTGGAGGAAGCTCCTGTGGATTTTCTACCAGTCTGTGGTTGCCAGCATCCTTTTCTATGCTGTGGTATGCTGGGGGAGCAGCACAGCGAAGAAGGACTCATCCAGGCTGGACAAACGGATCAGGATGGCCAGCTCTGTGGTCAGCATGAAACTGGACACTCTAGTGACAGTGGCAGAGAAGAGGACTTTTAACAAACTGCTGGCCATTATGGACAATGCCAGGCATCCTCTGCACACTGTCATAAACAACCAGAGGAGTCTGCTCAGTGACAGGTTGCTTCTCGCCAAGTCTAGGACCAACAGACTTAGAAACTTCTTTGTCCCACACGCCATCAAACTGTTCAACTCCTCACTGGGGGGGAGGGGGAGGGGTAACAGGAGGACAGAGGAGAACGAGGAGGAACAGGAACAATTAATTTGACCAAACATAAACCGGGCAACAAAACATAACTGTGCAATAATCCAATTATCTACCCAACTTTTTACTGATTTATTATATTAATACTAGTGTATATTACTATTATTATATATGTACTAATATATATTACTATTATTATATATGTATATTTATAACTATCTTATATATTTGTGTATGTATATATTCATATATACTGCATATCTGTATATAGATTATATCTATTTTATATATTTTATATATATTATCTATTTTTTGGTGCAATAACTTTGTGCAATAATTTTGGTGCAATAATTTTTTATCATTACTATCATCACAAAAACTACAAAATTACAAAAAATCTATAACTGTTATAGCAAAATTAGAAACTGTGGCAGTAACTTGTCATGGATTAAAATGATCAGAAATGAGGATCATAAACTATTCCTATTCTAAAATAGGAATGTTTCGGAAATGATTCTTTCAGTATACAGTTTAATATGTAATAATGTGTGACTGTTCTTTCTACAAATTTACATAAAACATTGTGTCTCTCCCATTTGCTACTCTGACCAGTTTACATTTCAAAGAGTCTCAGAAATAAACAAAGGTATGCAATGTAAGGGCAATTTTCCAATGTAATCTTCCAACAAGCAATAATCTACCCTAGAGGTAACAAAAGCATGAACTAGTTTTTCTGCATCATGCAGTGACATCATATTTCTTATCTTAGCAACATTTCTGAGATGAAAGAAAGCTGTCCTAGTGATATTATCTACATGAGCTTCAAATGACAGATTGGAGTCAATAATCCCAGTAATAAATCCCAATAATTACCAGTTGAAACACTGGGTGGAACCTGCCCCTGCCCTCCTTGCTTCTCCTTTCTCTGTTTCAAGTGCCCCTGAGTGGATCCAAAAGGGTCCCAAGCTAACCCCAGCACAGCAGCAGGACCTTGTTGAGCTGGAGGCCTAGTTCCAAAACATCTTATTCCAGGAGCCCAGGTGGACTAACTTCATCCAGCACCATGTTAAAACCCCACCAGCCATCGTCATTAGGTGTGTCATCGCCCTACTGTGTGCTGGAGGCATGTTGTCAGGCTATTGAGGCAGAAGGGGCACAATGCTCAGGGTTGGTGTCATCTAGGAGTCCATGAGCTCCTGGTCCAGCCCCATTGTGGTGGTTCCCAAGCCTGACAGGAATTTGCATCTGTGTAATGACTCCCAGAATCTCAATGGAGGTCTCAGAGTTTGACAGCTATCCCATGCTGCAGGTGGTCCAACACTTCGAGTGCTAGGCAGAGCCTAGTTCATCTCCACGCTAGACCTCACCAAGGGCAGGTCCCCCTAGCCCCATCATCCTGGTCCGAGACCGCCTTCAGTGCTGTATTAGGACACTGGCAATATCGGGTTTTCCCCTTCTGCTTCCATGGGGTGCCCATGTTCCAGTGCCTCAATGACATTGTCGTACAGTCTCACAAGGATATGCCACTGTGTACCTTGATGACATTGTCATTCACTCGTCCATCTGGCAGGACCACCATTACCATCTGGGCCAAACCTTTGAAGAGTTAAGGAAAGCTGCCAACTCATGTTAGTGTCATCTGGGGCTGACCAAGGCACAGTGCCTAGGCTACAGCATCAGGTGGGGGATGCTGAAACTGCAGAAACATAAGGTGGAGACCATATACCAGTATCCCTGCCCTATCACCAAAAACAGGTATGTGCCTTCTTGGGGCTCACTGGGTATTACAGGCAATTTGTGCCTAACTTTGCTACTATAATATATTTTGCTACTATAACTTTTACCCCTGCTGCTGAACAGGCTTTCCAGGTGCTGAAGTCAGCTCTTCCCCCTCCTACGAAACCCTGACTTCAATTGCCCCTTCCAGGTCCAGACTGATGCCTCTGAGACCGGCCTAGGGGCCATCCAGTTACAGGAGTTTGACAGGGAGGAACATCCTATCATTTATATGAGCTTCAAGCTAGCCCCCTCTGAGCAGCGCTATGCCACCATCAAATAGGGAGCCTTTGTCATCAAGTGGGCCATGGATCAGCTCCAGGGATGACAGTTCACTCTGGTCACCAACCACATGCTCCTCCAGTGGTTGGCCAAGCACAAGGACAGCAACAGTAAGGTAACTCGATGGTTTCTGTCTCTTTTCTGCTTCTCATTCAAGGTGCTGCATTGAGCTGGAGCTCAGCACAGCAATGCAGATGCCCTCTTGCTTCTCTATGCAGCTGGCTCAGGGGAGGCACTATAATGACAGTGGCTACAGCCCCACCATCTGAAAGGAGCAAGCACACCTCTCTGTGCTTTGCCACCGATGCTGAACAAACAATGCAGTTCCAGCCCCATATGATCCTTCAGACAAGTTCCAGGCACCACTCAATATGATCCATCAGCCCAGAGCCAAGTGACAGGCATCTTTTCAGCCACATATGATCCTCCAGACCAGCATCACCAACTAAGGAATGTTCCAGACACTGGAACGGCTGGTATGGCTGACGACCAATTTCTGTCTACCCTCCAGGAGAAGCCGGTGCCCTGTAAAGGGGAGAGCTCTCACCAGTACAAATGAGACTGGCTCAGCAACTCATAGTATTTCTTCTGCTCTGCCCTAACAAACTGCCTGTGTATAACCTGGTCTGTAAGTGAAGGATCACCCTGAGGCTTCATCACTTCTAATCCCAGCTACTTACAGCCGCTTCTCACATCTCTTCTGATTTGCTGGCTGCCTAGCACCTCAGACCACTGTGGGTTTATTGCTGCCCACA
This sequence comes from Parauchenoglanis punctatus, assembly GCA_030068025.1. Lineage (NCBI taxonomy): Eukaryota > Metazoa > Chordata > Actinopteri > Siluriformes > Auchenoglanididae > Parauchenoglanis > Parauchenoglanis punctatus. The sequence goes on from JAQQZU010000011.1 coordinate 13,643,538, forward strand.
AAGCAGACTGTTACATTTGAGTTTCCCCAGCACACCTGAATTGTTATCCCCTGTAATCCCACAGTAAAGGAGGCTGATTTTTTACACCCCATTCCTAAGATCTGACTGGGATTCCATAGTCTGTCTGTCACCTACCACTGCTGTCTCAACAGATTGTACACGTCTACCAATAACTACATATTACTTGGAGTCAGTTAATTAATTAAACTCATGGAGTCAGATATTAAACTCAAAGCTAAACACGCATTTAACCGATTCAAAACTAGGTATTTTTTTGCCAACTTCTGTCTAAAATTACACACCCAAATTCCAAGGCCTTCTTCTCAGTCTTACCATAGCATGGTGGCAGATTGCAGAAGTCATGTTACAGGTAACCCATCAGTAAAGCAATAATCCTTATATGCTTTCTAAAATGTCTAAAAAGATTGTTGATGAGATTCCCAAAATTTCATCACCCCTTATCTTTTTTCTTTCAGATCTACATTACTGTGAATACAAGTGAGATACTGGTGAAATCTCTAAGTGTCCTACTGGCCTCTGCAAAATGCCCCAAACATCCCCAAAATATAAATGCAAACTACAAAAATACCCCAACAACAACAAAAACCACTGTCATATTCACTGTTTGTGTCGTTTATACTCCAGACAACCAGGAAATTACATTTTCATTCTATTGGCGTCTTTGTTTGGGCATGGATAGATCTTGCTGCCTGATTGGGATATTGCCTGATGTCTAAGGCAAAGATAATGATGTACTGAACTATGCACATGGTTGTGATGTTTTGGATTGTGTTGTGAACATGGTTGTGTTTTACACTTAATTTTTAAATGTACCTATGTTTTCTTGGTTTCTGTGCATTTATTATGGACATCATGCATAAAAACCTGGATTACTCGATAGAGCAATGTCACAAAAAGGTGATTCTGGCCTTATTACACTTGTGGGTAAGGAATTTTACTGTTATTATTTGTTCAACTTATTTGACTATACGTCAAGATACATGAATCCTATAAATTTTTATTATATATATTATTTTAACATGCATCATCGTAAAACCAATGGTCTTGCTGTTCGGTCTTGCAAAGTTTGTGTATATCATTGTACTTTGGTAGCCATGAAAAATATAAATGCCTGTTATGTTTTTAAGTAAAATTATGTGTATGATTAATTTAAAGAGAAATATTAAGTCAGGAGCTTATAATTGGCTTTTGCCTTGGATATAGATTGAAAGTAGTTCTAAACTTTCTATTGATACCATGATTATGGAAGTGGCATGTATGACAGCTTGGTAGTGATTCACACACCCATACACGTGCCAAGGGGTGGGATATATTAGACAGCAAGCGAGCAGGCTGTATATAAAACGTCCTGGTCCAGGACGCAAAGCTCAGAAAGGAATTGGAACCAACACTGGTTGATAGAGCAGTATATGATAGAGAATGAGCACAGCCTGGATTGACTACAAGAAGGTAGTGATTCGATGCCCCACATGTGGATACTGGAATGGTTGGCACTATACAAAAAAACCATTAAACCATGTGATTATGGCATACCTTGAACCAACGAAGGTATGAATTATTCCTCTGCATTTAACCCATCTAAGCAGTGAACACACACAAGTGCATACATACACAGAGCAGTGGGGAATTGGGGGTTAGGTGCCTTGCTCAAGGGCACTTCAGCCGTGGATGCAGAGGGAAGGGAAAGTGCTGTTCATTCACTTCCCCCACCCAAACATTCTTCCTGCCAGTCCAGGGAATCGAAGCAGCAACCTTTCGGTCCCAAATCCGCTTCTCTAACCTTTAGGCCATGACTGCCCCAAGACAAGACTACAAGACTAACAAGGCACTGATAATCACCAAGAAATGCAGCTGTGGGACTGGATAAATGGAATAATATTTGGACTGGATAAATGGATGCATGGGAGAAAGGATAATCTCTAAGGGAGAGAGGATAATCAGGACTGAGGGAGTGGAGTTACCAGAGGGCAAAATAGCAGATATATAGGACAGCTACAAGTACCTTGCTATCCTACAGGCCAGTGGGAATCAGGATGAGGTTAGCCACAGCCAAATATCTCCAGAGAGTAAGACAGGTGTTCAGAAGCCAGCTAAATTGTAGGAATAAGATCCAATGTGATCTTTTAACTCAAGAAAATGCATTCAAGAACAGTCCTGATGATGCTACTCTTGAATCAATCACCAACTTAAAGCATGGGAAATACTATACTGTACTAATACTATAATACTAGTACTATAATACCTTTTATAAAGAATTGGCTCTCTGCTTACTAAAACACAACAAATTGTTTTGAGTTGGGGGATAAACCCCAGAGATTACTCCCAAGGCAGCTGCAGCATTCACAGGCTACTCATGCCATCCAGATCTGGTTGAGATAAATAGATGTTTTGCATAATTCTATACCAGTCCAAAAGTACAACCAACGATCCCCAGATAATTAACCAATTTCTAGACCAAAGCCAGCCCTCTACATTAGATGAAGAAGCAGCAAAGGTGATGGATGCTGATATAACACTGGGAAAGATTAAAACTGTTATGTCACAATTTCCAAAAAACAAAGCACCTGGTCCAGATGGATTCATTATTACATTCAATAAAACATACTCACGTGTTGCTCAAAAGAAACCTCAGAGCTAAAGTAAAGTGTTGGCAAACAGACTAAGAAAATGCAAAGCTAATTAAAACATCCTGACCAAACAAGTTTTGTCCTGGGCCAACTCTTATTCTCCAATTTACAGTGTCTCTGAAACATTATGTATCATAACCATAAATTATGTGTCTGTGGTAACAGAAAAATGGATGCACATATCAGACAAAGTGGACCTAAGTTTTGTGCACAGCACATGCTTAAAGATTGCAAGTGACCGATTCAAAGCATTAGGTATAATTGCTACATAAGGTCATAGGAAACCTTTAGAAATTAACTGGGACTGCCAATGGAATTTCACATTGTGGAATACACTGATTAATTTTATGGCTGGTTGTATTAACGCCATAAATATGGTTGTCCTTTGTAGATTTTTATATATTTTCCTATTTACTATTTTAAGTAGTTGGACTCCATCATATCCTTAATTTGGAATAGCAAAACAGCCAGAATATCTAAAAAAAACAACAACATTGATGTAAATATAACAAATATGGAGGTAGTTTATTGCAATTGAAATTATACTACTGGGCAGTCAATTACACTACTGGTTTACTTACTTTTGGTTACTTATACTTTTGGTGCTGCTGTCTGCCAATATTCAGTTCAATTCAGTTTTATTTGTATAGCACTTTTAACAACAGACATTGTCACAAAGCAGCTTCACAAAGGTTTATAAATTCTGAATATAAACTTATGAAGCTATACATTTATATATATATATATATATATCCCTAACGAGCAAGCCTGTGGCGACGGTGGCAAGGAAAAACTCCCAGAGATGGCAAAAGGAAGAAACCTTGAGAGGAACCAGACTCAAAAGGGATCCCATCCTCACTTGGGTCACACTGCATAGTGCAATTACAACTAACACAATTAATACTAGGGTCAAGTTTTATAGAGCAAGACTGTTCGTGGTGATTCTTTATATGGTGCCATATTTAACAGGAGCAAGTGGTTTCCAACTGATGACTCCAACCAGGAGTAGGACACCGGGATGAGTCAGGCTGGCCCGGAAAGCAGAAGGGGTCAGGATCACTATACAATAGACCACAATCACGAGAGCAAACGCTCATGGTTTCAGATCAAATCACCTACATGTGGTTTAACTTTCTTTCCCACACTACTTAATAATCCAGTTACCTCAAACTGGAGGTATCAACCTATGTAATCATCTCAATTATTACTTCACCCCTTAAACATATGGAAACAAATTGTATCCTTAACTTGCCTATTGTATATACAGAAACCCCAATTTGGCATAACCAGGTGTTTTTCCTGCCTGGTGTATTTCCAGCAACTACAGAAAACTCAACATTTACCATCAGCACAATTCTATAGGTACCTCCAGGTCAAGAATTTCATTAGGACCTATATACCACATTATGAACATATGCCTAAGCATAACATAATGCATCTTTTACTTTACATACAGCATCCTTCACTATGTACTATGCTCTATATGTACTATGTACTAGGGGATCAGTCTCTTCTTTGTATGATACTTTACGAGCACACGTAGCAATCTCCAATGGAAAACTGAAAAACAATTGGGAACAGGAACTCTATTTAAATCTCAGAAGATGCTTGGGAGATAATTCTTGATAGAATATACCATAGGCCTATAAATGGCATGCATACCTTAGCACAACTGAAGGTAATTCACAGACTCCATTATTCAAAAGTCAGGCTGCGAGAAGTATAAACAAGATATATATACACATACACACACTACCGGTCAAAAGTTTGGGGTCACTTTCTAATTCAATTATTTCTTTATTTTTATTACTTTAAAAGAGACTGGATAATGATGGACAGTTGTTTCGCTTTACTTAGTTGAGCGGTTGTTGACATAAAAGGTTATTAGTGGAATTTCTTTCCTTCTTAATGCATTTGAGAGCAA
>JAQQZU010000011.1:13664025-13678239 GCA_030068025.1 Parauchenoglanis punctatus
ACACACACACACACACACACACACACACACATATATATGTGTGTGTGTGTGTGTGTGTGTGTGTGTGGTGCCTTTGTGTATATATTGTTGAATGTTCTGTGTTGTGCCTATATGTTTTTCCTGCTAGCTATGTCTCACTTGAGTCTATCATAAAGATGTGGCAGCATTGATGCACACTGGGGATTCATTGGCAGGTTGCGGCTTGGAGTGTATAAATTTGTCAAATATTTTCTCAAGGGCATCAAATAACTCCTTACTCAGAAAAAAAAATGTCCTGGGCTTTGTGATTGTGAGTTGAATCAAAGATGCAGGTATAAATTTAGGTTTCACATTTTTGTGCTGGTCATCATTACATCTGTGCATATACATCCTATGCATATATATGCCTATACCATCTACCCCTAGCTGCTTCATGAATCTTTTATCTGAATTGCACCTTGCAAAGATTTTAAGTACACATATTGAATTGAAACTGCTGAGTAGGAATGAAACCTGAATGAGATTTTGTGTCACGCGTAATATGCAACCTCATATAATGAAATAATATTTTTCAACCAATTATGTCTTGTTTCTCAAATCCCATTGTTCTATACACACAAATGTTTGCCATATTGTAAATAATGAATTTAAATACCATTTATAATGTCCTTAAAGTCAGAGGAAGGCTTGAAGTTTCATTGGCAATCTTTAAAAGAAGATTGAAGGAAAGTCATAGGGACATACAATCTCCACATTAGTAAACGAGCTCAGGATTATACCTGAGACCCTGTAACTGTGAGGTGGCAACCCTACCTGCTGTGATAATTGTGGACTGTACTTTTTTTTAGTGTAAAACCAATATGGTCCTAAATATTCATTTGATTTAAATAGAGAGCAGAATATTCTATAAGTATAGGGTAGGAGTGCCCACCCTTAGATAATTCCTATACTGTTTCACTTTGAGACAAGAAATTGACTTTAAGTTAAATTAAGCCATAAACTGATATAAACTGATGTCCGAGTCTCAAGAATACACCAGATCCTACATTATACTACCAACTGAATATTGTCTTGAATATATAATAAAATATATCTATTTTAATATCATATATTCAAGACAATATTCAGTTGGTATCTTTAAATATTGCAGTGATACTGTGAAATCATGGAAGTCCTCCAACTTACAATATTCACTTTTTTTTATTATAAACTCATTTATACACTATATACATTTGATGAAGAATTTTCACCCAAACCACACAAGAGCTTAAAATTAATTTTAGAGATCCTAAAAGTTTTCAGAGGAAAATGCATTAAAATCCTGATGTGTAGATAACGGAACCTGCCAGATGTCACAGTAAATTACATGAACATATTTATATACAAGCCATTATCCGTTACAATTGAGAACACATCAGAAAACTGTTAAAACAGAATCTGTCTAGTGTTCTCTGTTGATGACCATAAAATCTCTAACATAATCTTCTGGTATAAAACTTCACACTTTATACCAAACCAAGCTGAAGTGGCTCTCACAAGACTGGCTTTTGGTGATCTGATTTCATGGTCAGAGAGGGAAGACCTAGAATGTGAGGTAACATGATAATGTACAGACTGAGCATCAAAGAAGTAGGTCTCAGAGTAGACAACTGATTTGTGGAAGACCACTTGTGTGAGGGCTGCTGTTCCACATATCTGTGTAGCTTAAAAGATCTTCACTGGGCAGTCCTGGTATCAGTTCTGTGTAAAAACGCAGCTCTAGCTCCTCCCCTGAAAAAAAACACGCAATAGTTTTGAGGTAATGACATAAACTAGTTTCATGAATGGATGTTAGATAGATATATTTGACTAGCAATGAATAATTTTGCTGGCAGAAAACCTGGTTATACATCTCATTAGCTAAAAGCAACATTTATTTACCTGAGGTATCACTCCATTGGCTCTCTGGACAGTGGTAAGATTCTGTCATGGCTACTTCATTGCACAGGAACCCCTTTCCGCTGCTATTGCTTTGTAGCCACTGTGAACTATCAAGCTCCAATTGCCGTGTGATCTGCAGAAGCAAAACACAGAATTTGTAACTGGCTGGGTTTTGCTTGCCTTTTGCTCAGTGGTCTTTATAAACAATTGCAGAAATGCCAATAATGAATAATTTGATACATAACAGGGTATTCCTGAGAATGAATAAGCACAACAGAGAGACAAAAGTTTGTCTTAAAAAAATGTCACAAAGCCAGACTCACCTCAACAATAGCTTTTTCTTCATAGTCTGTGAATAAAAAATAAAAATACACACAAAGAATACCATGTCAGTTAAGAATATTAAACAATAAAATAAAGATAAAATGTATTTTACTTTTATTACCTGTCGTGTGATCTGGTGAAACCTGAAACCTGCCAGTATAGATATCATTTGTGCTGTCAGGGCCGATTTCCACTTCATAACCTGGGCAGTCAGGCACATCGTAGGTGGGGCTTGCTGTGTCTTGAAAGAAAAGACACAATAAAAAAAATGGTGACAAGAGTCGATTTCAAAAACAGAAATGTCTTATCATAACCTAAAAATATTTCACAAAATAATTTTAACTGAGCTTTGGCTGTTGAGGTAACTTACTCATGCTTTCAGTGCTGTCTATGGTGTTCTCTTGAGTGCTCATGTCTTCCTTTTTGTGGGTGAAATGGTGCTCATCAGTTGATCCCATGTCTGCATCCACCTTCCTCCCCTTTCCCACATAACAAAAAATTGAGAACATGATTTCACTGCTTGAATACTTAAATGTGTCCGCTTTATGCTTTGTCCTATACGACATAACATGCTGCAATGTTACGTTATCTCCTTACCTTTTTCCTCCTCCTGCTGTCTTGGCTTTTAGATGACCTCTTGCTCTTGTTCTTGATAACCTGAAGCATGCGGTAGACACGAACAGCTTCACAGCCTTTGTTGATGCTTTTGTCCTTCACTTCTTCAATATCTGGCAGTGAGTTCATTGCACAACGGAAGTTGGCTTTCCATGTTTTGGGGTCAGGTTCAGTGATTCCTGGCTTGAATTTGCCTGCAAGCATAGTCAATGTTACAAGGACCTTGTAAAAGACTATTTGTTTTTTCTTAAAGAAAAAAAAAAAAAGAGATTTGTTTGATATTAGGAATGGCATCGCACCTGTGTGGATTGCCCACTGTTTGAAAAGACAGGCATCTTTGTCCATCTCCCATCCATGGCGTGCAGCGTGCTTCCAAGGAATGGAGAACATCTTTTTGTCCTAAGCAGCCCCAAAAAAGCAACAAGATATTCTGACTGCTATTCAGGTAGGTTTATGAAATGCCTCACATCTGGTTAAACCTTTAGACAAAATCAAAAGCATGCAGCATGCAATAAATTATTAAGGAAAACTGTGCCTCCACCTTACCTTATCTACCCAGACAAGTCCAGCGACTGAGTTCGAGTCAATCATATCCTCTAACCAAGGCCGCATGCGCATTCTGGACACAGGCATGGTTCCTGAACAAATACAGTGAGAAGCCTGAGCTCCTAAAGTTCTCATTACACTTCTTACAGTGGTATAGAAGCTGTTTATAATTTAGTATGTGGACGGACTACGCTTGTCGGACATTTAATTAGTATCTTATGCTAGCCTACAGTTCTATAAAATTGCTTGTTGTGAAAAATCAAGTTCATCATTTACAAAATACATCAGGTCCTGTACAAGTTTATAATACTCGCACGCTCGTCATAGGACAAGCTTACACAAATAAACAAATAGGGATCGAATAAGTACGATAAGGATAGAAAAAAATCCCAAACTATATATACATAAGTGGGGAAAGAAGGTTTAGCGTGTACAACACAACACAAACGTAAATCTTTACGTAAAACGTAAATGTAACCGTCCTATGTCGTGATGCACATTTTAAATTTAAAATACAAAAACACAGCATCTCAAAAAGGTACTGCCTAATGATGGAAGTCCGTATATTTCATGTGAGCTTCAAGTTAAACAAATACACACACAAAATATTATGAAAGCAGGAGTACTTACTGAGTATCCGGAATGATTAATGAAATGAAAAAAAGCAATAGGTAGGAAAGTTATTCCACTTAGTTTAGAGCAAGCTGCTCTCCGTAACGGTTATAAACTGTTTGTCTCTACGAAGTGTACGTCTTTATATTTATAGGCGTTGGGGGCTTTCCCAGCGTAAGAGTTTGGCAGGTTTCGACGCACGCGCAGTGTGACTGAAATGCAGGCGCGCTCAAACTTAAGTGGGGTGATTTCCGAGAAATCACGCCGTTGTGAGCTATGCATGCTACGTGAGGTTGTAAGGACAGTGATGTGGTTTCGGCATACACAGACATGCACACTATTCCAACAACAAGAGGCTTACGTTTTTATTAGTTTTTTGAAAATATGAATAGATGTATCGCTCACAATCGGCCCCAAAAAAAAGCCTGGTGAGAGATGTAATTCTTTACAATCCTAAATAAATAAACAGAAAATAATATCAATGAAAATCCACAAAAAAACAATACAACACGCCTTAAGCTTTTACACACTGTTAAAATTTTAAAATACACAAAGCATGCTGAAAATGCTCAAATTCACGTAAAATGTATTAACCAACTTATGCTAACGTAGATATCAGCATGGTACACCAGAGTGTCCATACATCATTCCATTTCAGCGTCAAATGGATCCCAGATAACTCGCTTGGTAACAGTAAGAAACCGTAGCGTTTCCGGGAAATGGTATGTAATTTACTAGAGCTGTAGAGGGAGCTCTCGAGTCCGCTTAATTTGAGGGCTATTCTGTAAACTCGACCGTGCCAGTAATTACCCAGACAAATGGGATTGAAACTGGGGCCCTACCATCTTTTGTCCAGTTTCCATAGGCTAATTATGGGGTCTTGAAACATGTAGGGCACTTGTATTATGCAACAGCAAAAAGGTACATAGTGTGTGTATCACACACACACACACACACACACACACACACACACACACACACACACACACACACACACACACACATACATATGTACATATACATTACCAGTCAAAAGTTTGGACACACCTTCTCTTTCATAGGTTTTCTTCATTGTAAAACAATACTGAATAAAAACTCAAACTATGAAGCAACACATATACTGAATTATGTAGTAAACAAGAAAGTGTAAAAAAAAAAACCCAAACAAAAGGTTTCATATATACATGAAATGTATATCATATATACATGATATTGTCGGCATTATCTTAACCAGCTTCATGAAGTAGTCACCTGGAATGCTTTTCAGGGAAAAGGTGTGGCTTGTTAAAAGGTTATTAGTGCTATTTCTTGCCTTCTTAATGTATTTGAGACATACAGTAAATAGTAAATGATAAAAATACAGTATTTTTTATAACAGCCCTATTGAACAACTGTAGTAATCCATATTATATCAACAACCGCTCAACTAAGTAAAGAGAAACAACCTATAGAGTCAAAAAAAAATATACATACACTCACTAAGATTGTTAATTCAGTGGTTCCAAGATGTCTTAACTTGCCAAGGCCTCTTAACTTCCTGTTAATGATTATGACTAATTACAGCTGTTAATAATATAATTTTGTTGCCTGTTAACCACTACAATGGACATGAAATATCAGTGTAGACTTTCAGCTTTAATACAAGGGGTTTAAGAAAAACATTGCATTAAGTGTTTAGGAATAACAGTCATTTTTTATATAGTCCCTCCATTTCCATATGTTCAAAAGTAAGTGAACAAAGTCTGAAACTGAGCAGAAAGTATAGCGCTATATACTTCAGAATCCATCCTGTTACTTCTTTCAGCAGTCACACCTTCAATAAATACCAGTGACCCATTTCCACGGTCACCCATGTATGCTCTTGTCAACCATGTGAGACAGATGATGTAGGATGCTTTGGATCATGAACTCTTGCTTTTCTTCTCCATAATCTTCTCTTCCCTTCATTCTGGTTAATCATGTTAATCAGTTAATCATGGTTTCATCTGTCCAAAGAATTTTATTGCAGAATGGAACAGACTTTATAGAAAAGTCTAATCTGTCCTTTCCGAGTGTCACCAATGGTTTGTAAATACATTGGGTTTACCTCAAGATGCATTCATGAAGGCATCTCTTGATTATAGACTTTGACAATGATAGGCCTACCTTTGCGAGTGTTCTAACCTTGGCTAGAGGTTGTGAAGGGGTTTATCATCACCACGGAAAGAATTCCTATTTCTAAAAGGTATAAATTGAAATTATTAATACCTTAAATTAACACTGAAATTGTATACTTCAATCACATCTTAATTGTGATGGTGTACACACAAAGTGAAATTGTAGTGGTGTACAGATGCCAAACTACAAAAAGTACGTTGCTGTCCGAATACTTATGAACCAGACTGTGTGGAGAGCATTTTTTGTTTTGATGTTAAATTAAATTCTGGAAGTTTATCATCACTTAGGAAACCATTCTTTACATTACTTGGCTCATAATATTCTTGTCAGTAAGGACAAAATGGTGTACCAATCTCAAGCTTATCAAAATTTTCAAGCAAAAGTCTGAAAGATACCACTATGTGTCCTTGCAACTTCCCCAAGTGGCCTTATGCACATCTCTCATCAGGAGGCATCAGGAAGTCAGTGGTCCATTGGTACAAACATAGTCATTTTAAGTCTTTTACCAGAGCCTCATTTGCCAACACAATTACAAAGTTAGTGTTTTCAGTTAGCAATATCTTTCACACTGCACACTGTGTGAAACACATGCAGTGTGCTGTTACCACCTCTTGCAATGAGGCAAAAGAAATATATACACTGTATGACCTGCAGCAATTTTGAACTTGTAAAAAGAGCAAAACAAAACCACCTGACAGACACTGGTCTGCAATTTCAGTTCATCAGTGTACTGGATTTAAGTTCAGATCATGCCACTCTGAAGCATAGGCAGTTTGCAATCAAGCAAAATGGCACATCACAAGACCTCCATTTGAAAAAGCTCCAGTTCTTCTTCTGCTCTTTGATGGCTTATCCTTTTGGTATTGCTTCATCGCTGTGTGTCTTGACCCCTATGAGAAAACAAGAAAAAAATGTGAGCTGTGTAAAAAGAATTCACATAAAACAAAGCCAAGATAACCACTTCAGTTATTCATACATGGACCTTTCTTCAAAGCCATGACAATAAGTTTACACATTCATATTTCATGCAAAATACAATAAAATTGTGTATAACTGTTTTATGTATAAAGAATCTACAATCAGATTGAGCTGAATAAAGCAATTTTCCTAGACTGTATTCTATACAACACAGAACTGGGTATTTAGCATGCATAAAATGCATGCTGTGCACTAGCCTATCCCAGAAAATGTGCCTTATTTCTCAAGAGTAAAGCCTATAGCATAACTGAGATGAGTAACCTAAAAGAATAACACAGACTATTTTTGTGCCATACAATATAGTTCATTTATGCCTGTAATCAAACGTAAAGCTACACTGTGTAGGATTTAGGGGAATTTATTAGCAGAAATTCAGAAGAAAGGCAAAGAAAGGAATCAGTGTTTGCTTGCAACAACTTTGGAAACCAAACTGTGTTAATATGAATGATCATACTTATTATTTAACACAACAGTGAGGGAGCATGAATCCTTTTCAAAGACGTGAAAGCATGAAGCAAAACGAAGTCAGTGAAATCTGGACAGACAACGGCAAGGATCCCAAGTAATTCCCAAATAACAGCTCATGTTACACTGCTATAACATACCAAACTACAGTAGCTACTGCTACAGGTGAAGCTCAGAGATGCTGTGCAAATACCACTTTCTTTTCTGTTGGTGTTGTTCATATCATGCAGACAAATGTAATAAAATTTATTTTAGAATTACGAACTTATCTTGGCTCTCTTTGGAGGTATTCCACTCTCTCCCATTTTTTGTGCAGCAGTAGCAACTTGATTAATTCTCTTGACCTGGCTCTGGCCTCTCCCGTCCCTCACATCGGAAACATTACCGGGTGCTCTATCCGATATTTGACACTTCAAATGGAGAAAAACAAATGTATCCCACTAGTGTTAGCAATAAAATGCTAACACAAAGGGGAACACATCACACTATCTTACATGGAAGTTATGACCCAAATAACTAAATACAATTTCTAAATCTATCTACAGTAACCCCATCAGTTGAGTGGCTACCCGATGCAGTGATAAATGATGACATCATTTTAGAATCATTTGGACTGTATGCTGCAGGCACCTGATGGCCACAGTACCAGGAAAGGGAGGGGTGAGGGAGGGGTGGCATTCAGGTGGTTGCAAATCTGAAACCTCACCGCTAGATAGCAGAAGTCCTACACGTAGTGTAGCTTTAATGTGATGACAGACATACACATAGAATTATAATAAAATACAATAAAACAAAAACAAACTACTGTTTGAACAAGAGAATGTTCCTCCAGAACTTTTTTTAGTTTCTTTAAAAAAAAAATTAAAAAAAATTAAGCCAACAACTGTATGCATGAATCTGTAATTATGAATGTGTAGTGATTATTAGCATAGTTACTAATGAACTATTCATACCACATTTATACATGTAATAATAATCTGTTATATGTACTTTTGCCTACAGTTTGAAATCCCAAACCTTCTTTCTTAACATACTGTAGCCTAACTGTTCTATGATTTTTTTTATAACGATTATATTAGACTCTGTCTCACTGATCAGCTTGAGCTTAAAATTCGAATTATTCTCAGTTGTAGGTTTACTTGACCTACTTTTAACCATCTGAAAATGATGGTGGATCATCTGGAATTAACATCACTGTCTTCTGAAGACTACTGGGGGCTCAGTTTTTAGAGAAGCCAGTTGTATTATAGGAATATTAAGATTGCAATGAATCGGTTGATACCAACATGTCATGCTAGTTTACTGGGAAATATCCCTAATATCCCAATAACCCGCAAAATATTTCTCAAATCTGAACTCTTTACCTTTTTCTGAATTCTTTGTCTTTACCGCGAGATACGCAATACCTCGTTGTCAAATGATTACTTGTAACAACTTTCAGTAAGCACTACATGAACTCACCTTATCTCACATGCTCGGTAACAGTTGAAGGACCGGGTACTGCTGCGGCTAGATTAATTGCTTAGCGAAGAATCCTACTGCAGGGGCGGACAGAACCATTTTGCGCCTTTTGTAAGGGATGAAAGGGGTCTCAGATAACCTTCCCTTTTTTGCATGCAAGTTCAGTCTCTCAGCTGAATATTCTGGCAATTTAAACTTATTTATGACACTAAGTACTTAGAGAAAAATGCTTTTATAAAATGAAAACTTTTCATTCTAAGCTTTTCGAGACCCTTCCCCCATTAGGACCCTGGGTAGTCGGACTCAGTTTCACGTCTCTACCACTTCCCTGTACGCAATGATGAAAGCATAGGCTGTGCCCCATTACCCTTATTTTTGCACGCTCCCTCGCTCACTCCCTTGCTCCCTAAAGTTGAAAGTTCATGAAGCCATCAAGGGAGTGATTGAGGGACGGAGGGAGATGGCGGTTAAAAAAGTGGCATCGGGACACCCTTGCAGCCTAACGGTCCGCCTGTTATGTACAACGTCATTACTGAAGTAAACGGAGCAAGAAGTTTGGAATAGGCAGAAATCTTAAATACTTTTACGTCCTTTGTTAAGTATCTCGTAAGCATGTTAATCAGTTATTGGAAATTTTTTTACGACTAAGAACAATATTAAATGGTCATTGCGTTTATATGGCATTTTAAAGCATTATTTTTGCATAGTTAAGAATAAACTAATTTTAAAAACAATTGATTTTAAAAGTAGTTTATATATTTTTGCATTTTAACATACGTTGGCTACAAATGACGGAGTATTTGAAATCCCATTAACCTTCAATCGAATTATTTCCTCATCGTTTGCCTTTAATCAACACTATACTATTATTATATATGTAACAGAACGAACAGAGTACTACTATGAGCAGGCCGTCACGATCATTGCTCTTGTGAGTAATGACAATAAATAAAAAAAAAAAACTAATCTTATATTATATGCTTATATCGATGAAATGACATATTTTGCTAATTCTCCTTCCAAGTGGTGCCTTCGTCATGTGTGGGTGTCACCAACGGCGAATTTCTCTTCCGCAAAGTCTGTAGACTTAGTCTGTAGTCTGTAGACTGCGGGCACGCCTCCAGTGATTTCAGCGAAAATCAGACCTCTTCAACATCTGGATTTTGGAGGCGTAAGGGAGCGAGCGAGGGAACATGCAAAATAAGGGTAATGGGGCGCAGCCAGGCTTTTGTTTCAAGCCAGAGCTGCGAGATAGCTGCCAAAAATCACATGACTTGCAATCTCGCAATCTATGGTCAAACACGATTGCAAATATGCGTCTACAAATGTTTCAAAATAAAGATTTCCCTTTCGAAACTCAAGTTTCAACGATCCAGAATCCCCCCCTACATATAAGCACTTCAGATCGCAATTAACAAGGCTTGAAACCTGGAAAACAAAATAATACAACAGGAGAACAGTGACAAATTTGAAATACTGTAAAAAGAGTGCTGCCGTTGTGAAGAAGGAAAACTCAAATACGAAATAATGAGATTTAAATGTTTTTTCCCACCCTTTCAAAACGTTATGCAAGCATCCAAAAATAAGTATCAAACTTGCAAAACCTTTTTGAAAATTAGATTTAAAACTTTCCAACACCGAGATTCAACCTTTTAAAGCTTTTTCCCCAGTTTCCATATATGGCATGATACTCACCCCACAAGCCTTCTTTCATGAAGTCGACTCTTCATAGCGTCCGGCACTCTCATGCTCTGAATCCCTCAGATAGGGCCTAACTGCTCCAAAACATGATTTAAGATTTCATCTTTCGTCAGGCTAGTGTGTTAAGTATCTCACCAATTTATACAAATTCATGAGCAAACAAGATATGGCTCTTGTTTTAAACTGTCAGCTTTATTGATGCCTCGTGGAAAACGACTTTTTTTTGTAAAAGTATTTGGTTAGTGATGTCCCAAATTATATCTGGAGTTCCGGCAATCTGTAATCAAGACCCCCGGCGATACGAATGTTCATTTATTGAGTGCTAAACAACGGAGGGGATAGAGAGAGCTAAAAATGTCATATGCAAATAGAAAATGTATTTCTTTGAGCGATGATTGCAACTTTTGTTAATACTGTCACTATTTCCTTTATACAAAAGGTGTTTGCACAGTAGTCAGACTCTACACAACTGCATCTACATCACAGGGGGCACTGAACGACAATATTTCTCTTAAATATAACAATAATGTTATTAAATGACACAAACAGCTATAGTTTAATAAGATTACAATTTCTTAACTGTGCTGTGGTCCAAAAGCCCATAAGAATGAATGAAGGACGTGAAAAATCTTCAGCCTTCGAAAGCACATAAAAATACCTGAAAAAGGTATTCTTACTTACAGTTTAGTGTCAAAATCCAAAAGTTATTCTTTAACTATGAAAGTTGCATGCTGGTACATGTTGTGTGAACAGTGTGAAGGGGGTCATCTTTGTGGTTAATGCTTTTTGCACTTCTTCAAGCACTTCCAGGAGTAAACAAAGTCAGATAATAAGATAACTTACCTGCAGTCTTCTTATGAAGGTGATAGTCTACATGTAATTTTTAGTATAAATTGGTGACATCAAAAGCTATTTAATATTCTACACTGCTGTACCCTATTGAATGTGAACCTGGAAGTTTCTGTTTGCCACTATGACAACACACTGCCAGAGATGATAGCAGATACAAGATCCAAACATTCAAATCATACTTCACAATGCCATTGTGAAACACACAAATACAAAAAGCAAATTCTCATTGTACATTGCACTTCTGCAGAAATCAAGTTTACTGTTAGATGAACACATGTGATAAAATATCCAATATATCAAAGTAATATATACATAAGTAGAGGCAAATGGATGCACAGTGTGCTTTGTTATCCTCTTTGATAGTGGTGAAAAACAAATAATCCAGATTCATTAAATTATAAAACACATCTGCACCACAAAAAAAAACAACCTACAGAATGAACTTACTTAGTAAAGTGAATGATCACTTTAACAGTATCATTCAATGGTGTTAACCATTACTGTACAATTTTGCTTTATGTAAACATGAAACCAGTTATTCCAAATAAAAAGAAACATTGATGGTTTTAAACAAGTGAGTGAATGTTTTTAATTAAGATAAACTGCAATAGATTATTAATAATTGATACAATTGGTCCTTTGGCTAAACTGTTTGTCAGTATCACCAAGTCAGAGTAATGACATTTCCTATCATACTTTTCACTTTCCCCTTCTGTACCTGATTCAGTTTGAAGATCAGGGGTGGCATGCCCCTTCAGCAGATGCATATGTTTCTCTCAGGAAAACATCCATAAATGAGGGCATTTTTTGTGTTTTGTGTTTTGTATATTCTTTGTATATGCTAAGAAGAATACACCTCCAATAACACATTAAAATCATTTAACTGAAGTCAAATGATTTTAATCAACTGCAATATACTGCAAAAAAAATTACATACAAACTAATGCTAAAACCTTTTAGTTTTAAGCATATTGTCCCTTTGGAGCTTATGCTTTGGAAATGCAAGAAAGCTTTTTTCTGAATGACATGGTACCTCTCAGAATTAGCATACTGATGCACACAGTAATGCAATGAAGACCTTATTGCCTGTCTTCAGTAATCTAAAACATTTTATGTTTAATGGTTAAAATGCTCATTATGGTGATAAATAACACCTTAAAAAGTGACAAGAAAAAATCGCACAGAAAGTGGCACTGGACCATCAACAGTAATGCATGCACTCTTAGCTGTGAGGTAACATGGCGCCATCTTGTGCATCTAGCTGATTGAGCTTCAGCTAACAGCATGTTAGTATTAATATGTTCACTGTTAAATTGCCAAAAACACACAAATATGTTATTTAACACAAATTCAATTTCAGTTCAATTCAATTCTGCATTAATTTATAAATTTATCCCTATAATAATGAGCAAGCCAGTCACAATGATGGCAAGGAAAAAAAAGTCCCTCAGAAAATATGAGGAAGAAACATTGAAAGGAACCAGATTTAGAAGGGAACCCATCCTCACCTGGGTGATAACAGATGGGGTGATTATAAATAACTCGCTTCTATAACTATGTGCTATATGGTCAAAAAAGCAATTGTGTGGCTTAGAAATTATCTATAATTTTAACAAGAAGTCTATTATTTTTGATGTTATCCATGCTTCACTGATGGGTCCAAAAGCATCCAAACATTCCAGTTTACCAAAACACTTTATGCCTGAGAGCCCTCCAGATCTGCTTCTTTACTTAATAAAATGCTATTGACAAAAGACTTGACTAAACTGTCATACCCTGCTCCTTACTCCACGCACAGCGCTGTGAAAGCTCGGCCACGCGCGCGGCGCGGGAGCGCGCACTTCCGCATATTTACGGAGAACACCCGAACTACACGGACTACAGCTCCCATGAGCACCTGCTCCCAACCTACAGGCCAATCAGAGGGAGGCAGGTGTCTCTCATTCTTGAACTGATCATGCCTGTTTAAAAGGACTGCTTTTGGGCTTTGGGTTTGTGAAGCATTGCGAATAGCCACAGTGTTGTCTGCCGAGCGGTATACCCGTGGCTTGTTTATATTGCGGTGACCCTGTTTTCTGTATTTTGACTTCTGCTTTTTGGATTACCCCATTGAGTCTGTTTGCCGATTGCGCGACCTTTTTCTGAATTTGGATTATTTTTTAGCCTGCCGTTTTTGTACCTCTGGCTCCGTGTTTGTATATTAATAAACTCTAATGAGTTTCACTATGCCGTCTCCTCACTTGCACTTGTGTTCCGCCAAACCCCGCCAACATGACAAATGTTTTCAGCCTCAGGCTGAACACTGAGACTTTTTAATGAATTGGATGTGTCTGAAAGTAGATGTCTGTAAAAAAAAAAAGTCCAGTTCCTTATGATACATGCCAGTGTTTAATAGATTACCTGTTTGTTTTTTTTCCCCACACATCAAGAAATGATAACTTTATTAGTAAAATTTAAGTAAATTTGATAGATGGCAATTTAGGGTTGATATAATCCTTAAATGTATCTAACTCCTCTGAGTGTCATAGATCAAGTCAAGTCAAGTCAAGTTGCTTTTATTGTCATTTCACCGTATACATGTGGTACAGTGTACAGTGAAACGAG
>JAQQZU010000011.1:13678339-13706584 GCA_030068025.1 Parauchenoglanis punctatus
GGAAACCCACGCATGCACAGGGAGACCATGCAAACTCCGCACAGAAAGGCACCCTGGGTGACCCGGGGATCGAACCCAGGACCTTCTGCCTGTGAGGCGACAGTGCTAACCACCACATCACCGTGCCGCCTGTAAAAGCATATTCTCTATATAATACATATTTTATACATAATGTCCAATTAGGATGTTTAGAAAGATTATATTTCCCATTCAGAATTTCATAACACTGTATAAAACTACCAAACTATATGTAGGTATGTTAATTTGATAGGGTTATAGTTCTTGTTGTGAGGCAAAAGTGCTAACCACTGCACCACCGTGCCGCCGCATTTTCAATATATTGCCATATATTTGTTTTTCATAAGGGTAGCCTGAAATGATATTTGTTCAGTCAAGCCTTTTTTATTAGGAAAAGGAGCAGCTCTGGAGGGTTCAAGAGTATAGAATGTTTTGGTAAACTGGGATGTATGAATGCTGCTACCCCCCACTCTCATGCATTTACTCAGGTTTGTTGATGATGGGGTGGCTTTATGTCCCAGGGCGCCCTCATATATGTGTTACCTTCTGGCTCTCCCTTTTAGTTATGCTGTCATGGCTAGTCTTGCCAGAGTACCTGCTTGCACTCAGCACACAATTTACACTGTTTATATACATGACAATTACATGACAATGAGCATACTGAACAGTCTGTGCTTCTCTCTCTCTCTCTCTCTCTCTCTCTCTCTCTCTCTCTCTCTCTCTCTCTCTCTCTCACACACACACTCTCTCTCTCTCTCTCTCGAGCTGCACATGCTAAAGTTCCAACCACCCAGTGTTGAAATATTGAAACAGACTGTTTTCAACTAAATTAATATCACATATCCCTTGCGCTCAAGAACTGCATCAAGCCTATGATCAGAGACTCCACCAGATTTCTTGTTTCTTCATTGGTTATGCCTTTCCAGGCTTTTTCCACATCATCTTTTTGTTGTTCTCAGTTTTGTGGGGTTTCTCCAATCAGTCTTTTCTTCAGGAGGTGAAATCCATGTTCAATTAGGTTGATATGTGGTGATTGACTTGGCCAGTCCAAAACTTTCAATGGTTTGCATCTTGCAGCCTGGCCTCTATATTGTTGTTCTTTAAGTCTCCTTCAAACAATTGACTGTTCCACACTGTTCCAGATGTTGTGGACTGTTGGTTTGGGGTTTTTCTTTACTGCTAGCTAATTTCTAGCTAATTTCACATGCCTTAAGATAGAGTCTCCTATAACCAGAGCTCTTTCAGGTTTCTCAGCAGGTACCTCACTGATGAGAGAAAGCTATTCGATATGTAAGCGGAGAGGAGTGGTACTCCTGTGGGTGAATCTTAGCTTTGGTCTTGGCTCTGCAGTTATGCCACCAAGTCATCACCCATTTGCCCCACTGTGAGGGCTCTTTCTGACAGCAAACTGCTCTTTCTCTCACTAACACACTCTAGAGATAGGATGCGCACCTCTAATGCTGCAATCTAATGCTAGCAAACAATAATAAATCTGCTGCTTCTGCTGCTCCCCTGCCTTACTGCCAAAGCAGTTGCCATCCATTTGTTTCAAATATTTAAAAATTCTAAAACCAGCTATTTATTTCCAATTTAAAAAAAAAAAAAAATCCCTGATTTTTAATGTGGTCTCAAAATTTTGGACCCCACTGTATGTATGCAATTCGACTAGTAATGCAATACAATGCTACTTTGTTTAGCAGAGGTAGATGGATGGGAAATTTGTCTGATTTTATTGCTGAACTACACTAGTGCAGTCAGAACATTTACATGCACACTAAAATTCTAAATAAACTAAAAGATTTTTCCAAACATGACAATATTCTGAATTTGATAGGGTAATGTAAATACCATATTCCATTTGGATATTCCATATTTGGCCTAATTCCAAATTTAGCATTTTCCAATCAAAACATGTGGGATATACCAATATTGATCATTGTTTAGGAGCATTCTTTGGACATGTATACTGCACATTAGGAATATGCATCAGAATTGTTTTTGTTTGTTGCAGCAGCAGTTTGTGACACAGCCTCTTGCCTCTTTCCGTATACAGTCACTAATAATATATAATAATATGTCATAATATATGTCTGTGTGTGTGTGTGTGTGTGTGTGTGTGTGTGTGTGTGTGTGTGAATTTGTATAAATATTTTAATACTAAATTTATTCAGACATCACAAGATTAATGCAAGTTACCTTTGGCCTCTACAGTTACAAAAGGTGCTCAAAATGCATTAATCCTTTAGCTTCCAGGCATTTATGTGTAGAAGTGTTCCTGAACTGTGTAGACATTTTTTGGCGGGAGAGAGAGAGAGAGAGAGAATTGTGAAATTGTCATGTTTAGCCAACATAACTTTTATGCACTTAAAACAATCGTGGGCCATTTGTGTTTCCTCATATTGTAATCAATTAATACTGATATGCCTTTCCAGTCCTGTTTAACTGACAGGTCAAGTGAGGTTTATGGTAATCAGGTAGGGCAGCATTCATGAGGTAGACCACATTTAAAAAGCGGGTTTTTTGTAAATTTGTTTATATTGTTACAGACTGTTGTATTGTTTCAGCATTAACATAAGAATTTTTTTATTCATGTATTAATTAATGTGCGAGCAACGAAAATTAGAAACTGTGAAGACCTGACCTGTAGGGAGGAGAGAAACCGAATAAATTTGATGAATCTTGATGAATTCACGCTTTTTTCCCTCAGCTAATCCAGATATTCACTGCAATTTCTTGCATGTAAACATGAACCTAAAACCAGTCTAACCGTTATAAATGAGCAAATATTCCAATAATAATCAAATCTCAAATATTCTCTTGATAGTTCACGTTCCCCAGGCTATCCCCCAAACCTTCTCCGTATTAACCTAAGGTAATGAGATTCAGTACTTCCGCTGGTGAGAGCTCCGGCCTTAGGCCAGTTTTGTTGTCCCGTGTAATCTCGCAGCTCTCTGTAATACAAGCGGCATGCTGCTGATACTGCGCTCTCAATGATTCCAGCCATGTTTGCCTTTGCTCTGGTAGCAGGCTCCCTCTGGATCATACTAGGTATGTTCAATATCTGAATTTTAAATGGGTGTAACTGTGTATTAGATGACGACCGAGCATTCACAAGGTTAGAAACAATATCCATTAAGTAATAGCTGATGCTAATGAATACTGCAAGAATGGATTCGACACTATATTATGAGTGTGAAATCTGTAGTTCGGTTATTTCGCGAGCTTTGTAGTATATGGGACATTGCTGATCATTAAAGCAGTCGAAATGTTGAGACGCACAGGATATGCGACGATGCGGCGATCAATAATACAGAATATACAAATGTATCGATGGAAACAATATAACAAAAAATCATTTACATGCTAGTTCATATATATTTAGACTAGGTATCAGGGTGACGTCCAGTAATGCTGTATTCATATAGTGCGGCTTATTGAATAAGCCGTGTAAGGAGGCATAGAATAAATTACGTTCAACGCTACGCAGGCTATATCTGCCCGCCATTCATTTATTCTCATATGATGAAAGGTTATGGCTAGGTAGAATCCACGACAATCGGGAAATTCACAGGATAACGTGCTGCACACTGTGAATTGTGGAATACAGCGTTTTTGAACGACGCTGGTATGGTGCTGCAGTTTGTGTCGCTAACTTGTGAGCTTGAGTTTGATTGGCAGGAGCTGTCCACACAATGGCGGTTCTGAAAACCAACACCCGATTGCAAGCTCATCGTTAGGTTACGTTTGAGCAACCGGTTTCAATTATCTTTCTTTGAAAATTAGCGAGCAACATTAGGTCTTATTCGCACAAGCCTCGCACGCGCAACATTCCACATATTCACCATGTGGTGAATGCACCCTATCTGTTATGCACCCTATCAATTATGCAACGAGCCAGGTAGAACTAGAGACAGAGAACTTGACCCTTCCTCAATAATTAAGACTTTGAGACACAATAATTCATCCGGCACAGTGCGGCATTTCAATCGTTGAGAAGCAAAAAGGAAAAATAATTGACCATACTAATATTTTTAGATACTTTGTGTTAAAGTATTTAATGAATGGTAAGTTTGCTGTATTCTGCAGAGGGAGTGATCTGCACAAAGTCATCATGCTTGCTTTAGCTCATGGGCCCACAATAATTGTTTGTAGAATCAATCAAGGAAACCTGATAAATTTGACCAATATCATTTCCCCTGCCAATTTTCCATTCTGATCTGTAAGCAAGCATGAGAATATTGTCAGTGTTTCTGTGGAATGAAAAAGAAAAGAACTTTGCTATGTGGAAGTTTTTAATATTTGTGGATATTTTAGGAACTGCTGTGACTTAATTAACAATTTCAAACAAATGGTGGAAATTAATTATTCATCAAATACTTTCTAGTTAGTCTAGAGTGGATTGATAAATTGCATTTACTTCAAAAATTGTGCCACTTAGGTATTGTTTGTTTGCATATTTGATATCTGACTATGTTTATGAAAGTACCAGTATATCATATAGCCAAGGATAGAGAGAGCGGCACAGATTATAGAGGAAGAGGGGGGGTGAGAACTGAGTCGGGTGAGCATGGTGTGATACGGTGGCCAGCAAGGCTGGGTTAATTTCGCATCGGCTGTTATCTCTTTTTCTGCCAACTAACTCTTTAGTGGCTTTGATCTTCCAAAGATAAGACATTGTCACAGGTTTGCTAAAGGCAAGACATATATGTGTACACTCCATCTGTCTCCAATTCTGTGAGTAATTTAAGCTTTTTAAATTTTTTTTAAAGAAATTGCTATTGTTCTGATGTAGGTTTCTACAGTGATAAATGGAACAGTGTGTGAACATACGTTAGTGTCTGTGTGGAATGGATAAATCTGTATGCCGTAACAGAAGAGAATAGACACTTTAGACTACAGCAAAAATTACCCATATGCCTTGGCAATCTCATCTAGTAGGCAATAATTGCCAAGGTAAAACAGCCTAATTGCTGCTGACATGTTGCAGATGGGGAGAGTGGTCGGGTCAGAGGTAGAGCTGCAATAAGCTAATATTTTTAGAGTTAGGTAGGCTTCTTTTCATAATTGACTCATTTATCATTTTCTAATGACAATAACATAAATAATGTATAATAAATAAATAGCAAAAAATGGAAAACTTGAAATTTGAAGATTCAAATGAATACTACTATATAAATGGTATCAATATCCTACACATAGGTGTTGCCTTTTTATTCATTTTACCCAGCAAACAAACAAACATACAAAAAAACCAACAACAAAAAAACCAAAAACCAAACTCTAACATTAAACATTAAACAATTAAGCCAAAAATTCACCTTTTCTACTCTGGAAGTACCATTGCAAACTTCTTCAAACAAAACATTAAATAACATGTTGAGGCTAATGACTGAATTCCATCATGATTATACTTTTCTGAGTGGAAAATCTCCCAAAGTTTTAACATTTCAGGTATTATTATCTTTGGCTGCTTTTTTTTGTTATCAACATTTAAAGTCAAAGGGCAAAAAGAAAGCACCCACACAGCTAGTAAGCCCACTATTTAAGCAAGTTATTTTAAGCTTGTCTTCATTTAAGCATGGCTCACCCTTGTTTTCTGTCACTCATTATTTCAAGGATTGAGAAGTCATATTAAATTTCATCTGGACTCAGCACTTTCTTTTGCCTCTTACTCATGCCCTGAATGGACACATTACACAAATATGTCTGTGTTCTTTTTAAGGTTGCTCCTGCATTTGTTCACTAGTTTTTTCAACAAGTCACCAGTTTATTCACTACAATGGCAATGGTTTCCAAAAAAGTTGGGAAGCTATAAAATTTAAATAAAAAATTTCATGCACTGATTTGCAAATCATGTAAACATATTTAATTGAAAATATAACAAAGACAACACATCAAATCTTAACACAATATATGCTCATTTTGAATTTGATGCTAGCACATCTCAAAAAGTTGAGACAGAGAAATGCTTACCTCTGTGTTGCATCACCTATGTGTTGCATCACTTTTAACAACACTTTATAAATGTTTGGGAACTAGGGAAAACAGTTGCTGGAGTTGCTGGAAATGTTGTCCCATTCTTGCCTGATATAAGATTACAGCTGCTTACAGTTCAGGGTATCCTTTGTTGTATTTTTAATTTCATGATGTGCCAAATGTTTTCAATAGGTGACAGTGTAGCACCCTGACTCTTCTACTATGGAGCCATGCTGTTATAATATGTGTAGTTGCCGTTTGGTATTGTCTTTCGGAAGAAATCATTGTCGGTATGGCAACATATGTTGCCCCAAAATGGTCTCTCATTTCCTCATTTTCCCCATGAATATGTTACAAACCTATATATTGTATGTATTTAATAGAAATATAGGAATTGTATTCAAAGAAATCTGAAGGACAAGTTGCTGTCTCATTACATGAATGTAAACAATGCTGCCAGAAATGCAAGAGACACACTATTTCAACATGGAAATGTGTCATAGCACAGAATGCAAGTATCACAAATCTCTGCAGGGAAACAAAACTTATTGTTTCAGTGTTTGTACTGGAGTACTTGGACTGACTGAACAGTGTCTAAGCCAATCACAGATAAACCTTGTGGCACCACATCAGAAGGAATACAATGCATTCCATGAAATCAGTGGCATTATTGAAGAAATCTGATTAATACATTTTAAAACTTTAAATATCTTTTGTCTATTCGGTCATAGCAATAGATAAAAAAACATGCTTACATGTTTCAGCCATTAGGGCATTTGACAGGTAAGGAGGCAAGCAAGGATGTAAATGCTGGAGAGTTTTATTACATTAAATACTCAAAGTCCAAATCCCTCAAAAGGCAAAGTCCAAAAACAGGCAGAGATCAAAATCACTCAGCAAACAGTTATATAAGAGGCAGGGGCTAAAGGCAAGGTCAAAAGCCCAAAACACAGATCAAAAACCAGAAAGCACAGGGACAGGGATAACACGCTTGGTGCACATATGAAAACACAATAATTCCTAGGTTAATTTAGGAAACAAGGAAATTAAATAGTGTGGAGCTCTCTCTGGGAGCAACAGATCTTCTAGGCCTTCTCTGGGGGCAAGGACCAAACCTGTGAGAGTGCCAAGCATGGAAGTTCCGGAGCAGATTGGGGTCCAGGATGTCCTGGCATGGGACCCAGCACTGCTCCTCAGAGTCATAGCCCTCCCACTCCACCAGGTACTCCAGGTGGCTGGCCCTAGGATGTGAGTCAGGGATGTTAGGGACTCGTTAGGTTAGCTGTCCATTGAGCTCCTCCATGCTGGAGGCTGCATGAGTAGCTGGGTGACCAGAGTCTGCTGGCTTGAGCTGTGAGACATGGAAGGTGACATGAACTGGCTGGTGGCTGTTGTTCGGAAGGTCCAACTCATAAGAGACATTGTTAATGTGTCTGAGGATCTTGTAGGACCCAATGTACCTGGCACTGAGTTTCCGACAGCTGCTGGTTCCCCTGAGGTCTTGAATAGCCAGCCAGATTTGGTCCCCTGGATTGTATATTGGCATCTATCTCCTGTGATATCCCCCCCTTTATAAGCCTTTGTGTGCCATGCCACCTGTTCCATGGGAGTGCAGGCAGTGTGTTCTGCAAAACTCAGACCACTGGATGAATTCACTCTCTTGCCAAGGGCTAAGTGGGTTGTACTACTGCAGCCAGGGCAACCAAGAATTATTGGCTGGCCTGTGGCGACAGTAACCAGGAGAATGATGTGCTTATGGTGCAGGCCTTGGCACTCGATAAACTCATCCACCTTTTGCTGGTCTGTCTGGCGTGGCTGGTGAAGTACAGAGAACTCTGTAGAAAGAACCCTTGCACTTGTAGGGCTTGCCATTGTACTTGTCTGGGTGAGCGATTCCTGGACTGGGATGTTATATTGGTGGCAGCCTTCAAAGCATCCTCCTTACTTCATGAATAATTTAGAACATGGGTAGTAAAATGAGTACCTTATCTCCTGGGTTTGATAGGGGTTCAAACAGGGGTTTGAGTCAATTCTGGGCATCATCTTGAATGAATTTATGAATCATGTTTTTAAGCATTTGATTAAAACATTCAATCAGCCCATCTGTTTATGCATGGTAAACACTGTATGCAAGTTATTTAATCCCTAATTATTCATACAGTTTGTGAAGGTTACATGACCTCAATGTGGTGTCCTGGTCAGTCAGGATATAACCTATCCTTAATAACTGAGAAATATGGGTGAGATAGCACAGCATTATGCTGGATTTCGTGACCATCAGTTTCTCTCAGTTTATTGTACAGTGTGCCTCATGGCCATACATGACTGTTCATTCCTGAGGGGAATCCCCAAAAAGGATTGAGGGGCAGAATCCTCCCCACCCTCTGTGTCATTTGATTGCAGAGCTGATGTTGATGGCCTGGGCACTGACTTCACAACTAGTGTTGCACACATTCCACACCATGCCTCACCCTTACACCCTGAGTCCACCAAGGCCTGATGTATACTCTGTTGTATAGTTACTGACATGTGGTATGTTCCTGCTCAATTGGGGAGGCCTGAAATGCATCAGGAATCCTGATCAGTGTTCCTGCTTCTCTGAAGGAATGCTCATCTGGATTTGCCTGGCTTTTCCACTACATCAGCAAACCTGCCCAGGCTTTGCCCTGGTCCTTGTTGGGATAGATATTTCTACCTGCATAGAGACAAAGGCAGCTGGGGAAAACATCAGAGTAGAAGGAGAAGGGAGTGAGTAAATGCAGGGAGAAAACTGAGTTTGGGAGTCTGGTTTTGGGGCCACGGCACCTCAATTCTGCTGAGCTGGGGCCAGGGGAGAAGAAGGGAGAAGAGAGAGATGGAGAGCAAGGAAAAAAGATGCCTGCAATTAGGTAAATGGTGGCTGCTTACAGGGAGCTGCATCCACAGAAAGCATTGACAATGCTCCTCAGTTGTCCAGCTGATGCACTTCAGGACTGCCCTCTTAACACTTGAATACTCCATCTGTGTCCTTAATGGCAGCTGCTGGATTTCCTTGATATCAAAGTGGAGTCGGAGGCACAGAACACTTTCCTCTTCTGGCCATTCCCATGCAGCTGCTGCACACTCAAAAAGCTCCCAAGACAGCCTCCAGACCATCCATGGAAGCCATCTTGGTAAGCATTGTCATGGCAAATCAGAACCAAATCCGGAAGGTCGAAGAAATTACCAGGAGTCAAAATTATAATGATGAAATTTTTAATTAGTCCAAGAAAGTACAGTAACAGTTACACACAGGCAGTGACCGGGAGAGAGAGTGGTGGTCACCTCCTCAGATATTTTAGGGTATTTATAGCCCCCCTCCTTTTGCATTAATACTAATTTTGTCCTTTTTTTTTTAGATCACCATCTGTTCAGTCAAAACCATCCTCCTTACCTTATAAGGGCATGACACATCTCAGGCGACACTGCTCCACCGCAATCATTTTTCCAAGAAACATACAGTACCCATTAAAAAAGGGGGGCAGAGCCCCTAGCTCTAGCATAGTCTATAACTATGTTAAGTCTACATGATTTTCAGGTGGAACACTGATGCCCTTAATGACCCATGTTCACAGTGTATCATATTACTTGATATTCAGGTACTTTCTACTTCTTCCTGAGACTACAACTTTACCATCAACTTTATAGTTATTCATGCTTGGATTATATGGTTGGGTTATACTTTAAATCATTGCTCTAAGTGCTTTCACCATATGTCAATGTGTGTGTGCAGGAACCCATAGTGAGGCGGAGGGGGGAATAACAGCTTATCGGTTACAAAGATTCACACATTCGCTCAAACATATGGTCGTGTCTCTACTTTATGGTGCTTATTTTAGCTTTGCATGTCTGGAAAGCCTGTCCCGCTTCAAATCAGATACGTTTCATATTTTAATCAGTTCTCACACTTTCACTTGACCTTTATGCACATATGTAGCACAACAATACACACAAACAAGTTTCAGGTACATTTTGTCCTAATCTGCCTCTACAGCATCATGTGTGTCTTGGTGGCAGGGCCAGCACTTGGCCTGCTCCTGCCCAAGGGATTCAAAGTGCATTTGCTGTTCATGGTGCATGACGCATAGTGTTTGGTGTTGGGTTTGCTAGAGGCTGGTGAGGAAATTTATGAACTTGTTGAGCAGGGAGGCTTCCATGTCAGAGTCAGTTCCCGTGTTTCAGCATAGCACCAGGAAGGAAGACATGGGAGGCAAGCAGAATGTCAGCAGAGCTTGGGGCTTGTGATTAGTTGACACTGTTCTTTTCCAAAACACAATTAAAAATAACAAACCAACAGAAAAAGTGGCTGTCACTAGTTTGTGGCTTTCCCCCTGTTCAAGTTCATGTTCATGCTATGTATGTGTATGGGTGTGTGTGTGTTTCTTGCAAGCTCTGCCAGCTATATCACTCTCACTTTCTCAACAGTTATGGGAGGCACTAAAAGCACAAAGACACACACATACGTAGACAAGCGGTAATCAGACTGTTATGGGATGGTTCAGTGTGGACTCAAATGAGGAGTGAAAACCCCTGCTTTGTTATAAATAAATGCTCAATCAGGGTTTATATATATATATACATGTAAAATTCATACTGTATATGTTTAAATTTTCATGAAAATCCATACAATAAATCATGAGTTAGAGCTGTTTGAGTAAATTATGCTTCACTCTGTAGATGAATAACTGACAGAAGTATATCCTCTGTTAGCCATGTTTCTGTAAAAATTAAGGCACAGCGGTCATTATATTTCATAAGGTGACCTGGTTGCTTGAGCTTTTAGCTTCTGGTCCAGTCTCTGCCTGGGTCTCTCTCTGCTTCGGTCAGTAATGTAGGAGGAAATATTTGTCATAGTTTCCTAGTGCATACACATCTTGCAGTAGGGGTATAAAAATAACAATGAACTTGAACTTTGTAGCATATGATTTTGAACTTTGTAGCAACTGAGCACCAAGCTGATAAAAGAGGTCTTCAGTGAAATGCATCAAGCACAACACTACTTACTCTTTTCATATATTATCTTCCCTTTGAAGAGTTTGTTGACTTTGGTTTTCTTTTTTACATTCATTTTATCTCTGCTTGTTAATTTGCTGAATAACAATGTGTTGATGACACTTCTTGTTTCAGATTGCTGTGGGCAGTAATATGTTGATGGGGGAATGGTACATGCACTTTGCTATGTATGAACGACACACTTTTCTAAGTGGCCCGTTTTCATTCTATGAGTATTACAGACTGGGAGATAACAGCCCACTTTTAAAGACCCAGTATGTCCCCAAGTCAAATCGACATATCTTATTTCAAGAACATATTCAGAAACAAATTCAGCACTTATTTCAAAAACTATATAAAAAAAAATTCACCGCAGGTCCCCTTTAAACATTGGATCAAGTTTCTTTTACCTCTTGATTCTTTTGATGCTGCTGTTGCTGTCAATATAAAGAATTTGTGATTTTTACAAACAATAAGCTGGCAATTAAAATTTTTTTTGCTTCTTTTTGTACAAATGTTGTCCCATCATCAGCAAATTTATCATGAGAACAGTCTAAAAAGGTAGTTTCTCAGATATTTGATAAACAGTATGGTTCATTTACAACATGCAAGTGAGTATGATGGTGAAGCCACCAAACATAGTGTGAGGGCATATCTCAGCAACTGTGTGACATATTGTGCACAAACTTTGTAGATAACTGAAGGACCTCATCATAACAGTCTCCAACAAGTTCTGTCTAAATCTACCTCTAGGTGCAATAATTACATATATTATACTTCTTCTGAAATTATATACTTCTGAACAGTTTGAACAGTTCGTTCAACATGAAATCAAGTTTCTCTTGATTCTCTTGAAGGTTCTGAGTGTTGGTTGGAATTTGTGATTTCTTTTTTTGCTTCTTCTACTAAAATTGTTTTTGAATAACCATGAATCAGGAGATCAATATGAAAGAAAATTGTTTTTTCAGATTTTTTGATATGATGGACAATTCATCCATAATATTCAAATGCATTTTTATGGATTTTGGTCATGGATTTTGACCCAACTTTCTGTGGCAAAGATCAGGGGTTTTCAACTGGTGGTTTTCAACCCCCTGATGGTCCATAAAGGCATTACAGGTGGTCCCTGACCATGCATTCAATAATGTAGTTTTAATGAGGGAATCATTAGTTTTTTTAATTTACATTTATTTTTTATCAAACTTCCATGTATTAATTACTGCTAGTGAGTAATAAAATTCATGCAAATATATAAAATTTAAAAAAGCCAAGGTGACTTTCAGGTTAGTAATAGTGCCTGTCTGGTCTATTTTCCACAAAATTCAGCAGGATTGTAGACCCTATACAGGAATAGTGTGCTTGTGCTTTCAAGGAGCAGAACTCAGGTGCCCCCCTGCCCCAGCAACCCCCCCGACCCCAATAGGACTACACTGAAAACATTTCTAAACTGCTCTAATTCATTCAATTCTAATGCTACAGCCACCAAAATTCACATATCCATCTTTCTTTTTCCCTCCTTCATTTTAATAGAAAAAAGTATATTGAGAGGAAATTGTCTGAATTCACAGTTTTAACAAAACATTTTCCTTTACAATCGTTATCCTCACCCAGAAACTCCATTCAAACTTCAAGTTGTTGAGTCACCCCCCCTTTTAAAAACCTCTAAATATCTAATCATTTCAAAATATATATTTGTCAACTTATGAGCATATGTTTAGTACTAGGGCAAGTGAAGTGTGCCATTCACATCCATCCAAAATTAAGCACTATCAGGTTTGGCTTTACTGAGTATTATATGTTTTTAAACAGCCATAAATCAAACAATTCCCACATTTCTTTCAGCAATCAACTTACACGAACCATATCATGAGTTAAGTGATTTGGGAATAGCTTTCTAAATTTTGAGCGTTTGTTTGAGAATGTCACAAAGGTCCAATCTCTCTCTCTCTGAAATGGATTGTTTTTGGAGAACGGATTGTTCTCTTTATGAATCAGAGTTATGAAAGTTCTAGAATGTCAGAGAGGGCCAATCTCACACACAAGGTGCAATTTGGTGTCCTGCACTTTGACACAGACAGGCATTTATACTCAAAATAAATCCTCTGCTTACTCATATATATAAATACCACTCTGCCTGCAAATTATTACTACAGTTTATCATTCACACAGCCACACAAAAGACCCTAGCACTCAGCTGTTTCCTTAGCAACTGAGTAGCTGCAAACTTGCAACCAACTGGGATCATATTGAAAACTCAGAGAAACACAATTGTAACTTCATAACAACACCCTAGCAACCAGTTGGGATAGAATAGCAACCACCTTAGCAACCTTAATAGAAAACTTCCAAACAAATTCAAATAATACTCAGTTTATATCAATAGACTGTTATACACACTTGGATCCTGCCTTTACATGCATGTAATAGAAGACTTAGGAACTGAAGGACACTACAACTTTGACTGAAGCTTTTTCAATATCATGAATGGCATTTGACTGCAGCTTTTTCAATGGCATGAAGAACTGGTGCCTCTCATGTCTCCTAAATCTATCTCCTCTGAGAGCTCCTGGAGCTGTCATGCTGAAGAAAGTCCAGTAAATAATGCCCCCGCACTTCACTCCCTATGCCAGAGTTCAACTAACGGCACTTCCTGCTCTCAGTTCTCTGGATTGCACCAAGTGAATATGACACATACAGAATTTCCCAAAGTCATTTAATTTTACAATATGAACTTGAGCTGGAAGTTGAAGTACATTCTTCTTGAGGTAGACCTCAAGACGGATGAGAGAGATCATTGAACATTTTGGCAATCAATTAACACTCTTGCAATCAGCGGAGTTTCTTTATCAACTGACTAGCGATTACCTTGCAACCAACTGGGATCATACTGTAACCTCCTAGAAACACTAACAAACACATGGAACCCCATGACAACCATCTGACAACCACCTGAGTTTTTGTAGCAACCAACTAACTACAACCTTGTAACTGGTTAGGCTCATATTGAAACTTTCTAGAAACAGCATAGTGAAACCTGGAACCCAATAACAGCCACTTAGCAACACCCTAGCAACCAAAATGGCTAGCATAGCATTTACCTACCAGCACCTTAACAATCAGCAGAATTTCCTAAGTGCAACCTTGCAACCAACTGGGATCATATCAATACATCCTAGAAACAACATAGTAACTACCTGGGACCCCATAAAAGCAACATAAGACCACCCTAGCAATGAGCTGGTATTGCAAAGCAACCAACTATAAAATATAGTTTTCAAACAAATTCAAACAATACTTTGTTTATGTTAATAAAGGACACACAAATTTTACACACTTGCATCCTGCCTACATGCATGGTACAAAAGACTTAGCCACCAAAGGACACAGCAACTTTGACTGCATATAGTTTTTCATTAGCATGAAGAACTGATGCTTCCCTCAGCTCCTAAAGCTACCTTATCTCTGAGCACTTGGAGCCCTTGTGCTGAAGAAAGTCCAGTAAGGCATGCCACTCCCCCTGTCTTTTCTGTTTCTACTTCCTGCTCTTCATTTCCCTGGGTTGCACTAAGTGTATATAACACACCCACAAGTTATATACACAATGAGAATACAGCAGAGTTCTCCACCCTCCTGAGAAAAGTGCTCCTCTGACCAGGTAGGAGCTTAATCTGGGTTTGCAGGAAAGGGGCTCGATGCTATAGGAAATAGATATAAAAAGTCTTGTGATTGACAGTATAATGTGACAAGTCTAAGTCAAAGGTAAGATAAGATTCCCTTGACATGACAAGGGTAGCTTTTATGAGTCATGCATTTGCATGCACACACTGCATTTTTTCAAACATGCACTTCAAATGTTTCACTTCCATATGCAACATCAAGATCCTCTAAGAACTCTGTAGCCGCAGGACCCTTTCAGGGCAGTGCAAAACTTCTAAACTTCAAGAAGAATTTTAAAGCTTCTACCGATGACTACTTTGACTACTTCTGCAAGAAAATCACATCTGAACCAACACAAGAACTATTTGAGGCAAAGCCAGCATAACAAACTTCCATGCTATTACTCCATGCTATGATAACCTAGGTACTGCTGTTGTCTTGCTGGGACCCATTAATTGGCTAAGACAGTAACCCAATATTATATTTACATGTATTATTGTGTATTTTGAGTAATTCCATTCCCACAATACAATCTTCATTTCACCATTTGTTTATTATTTACATTTGTTTGTCTTTGTGTCTTAATTGTGTTGTAATTTAGAAGTAAACATTTGTGTATTATGGGGTTTGTGGTAGCTCAGTTTTTAAGACGTTGGACTAGTGATCAGAAGGTCATGAGTTCAAATCCCAGCACCGCCAAGTTGCCACTGCTGGGCCCTTGAGCAAGGCCCTTAACCTTCACTGCTCACTTGTATAAAATAAGATGTATGTAAGTCGCTCTCGATAAGGGTGTCTGCCAAATTACATAAATGTATTATTTATCCTCATTTTGGTCCCTTTATTGCTTGCGTTCCATTACCTAAGCTTTTAAATAAATTAATATTTCCCCTAAATTACAACAGAGATCTTTTTAACTGCACAGTAAAAACTTTAACTGCACAGTGCTACAGTCTTATTACAAACACCTATTTATACCTCTTTTTGGTAGACAAAATGGTTTCATTTTAGGTTATGTAGTAATCCTGTGTTATTTAATTTCTATTTTAATCTGAGCTAAAATCCTTGCACTTTTCTGCTTCTCTTTCTTTCCCTCTCCTCTCAGAGCTGAGCACTATGCTGATTGAGAGAATGCAGTTGCAGGAGCTAGTGCTTAGCCTGTGGCTATCTGAATTGGAAAAGCTGTTTCATCTGATCTGTTCAACACCCACTGCTGCACTGTTTGGGCTTGGCACTCTAACTGCTATGTTGGCCTACTGGCTGGCAACACGCCCACATGCCCTCACGCCCCCATGTGACCTTCACCACCAGTCAGAAGAAGTTGAGGTATTTATGCTTGATTCTAAGACCCTATTCATATAAGAATAATTTACATAGGGACATAAGTAAATACATTATTTCCTGGGCTACTTGTTGATTTTATTTCTAGTTGGATTGGTCATGTCAATGCTTCTCCCTCCTCCCCTGAGAAAAATGCCTACTAATTACCTACTATATTACACACACCCCTCAGGTAGACACCTTTGTGATTCTGTAGGCACATACTGCCTTGTTAGTTAGGGGGAAAAAGTTTTTTGATCACTTCTACTCACTACTGTGCAAGAGATGCTGTGCAACCTCTTCCAGTGCGCTCATAGCCTTGTTGCACAGTGTTTTGCAAGCAGCTGCTTCCAGGTTCTTTGTGACAGACTACTTCTGCTTAGTTTCTTGTTTTTTGCTGTTTTGGTTTTCCCTGTTTATGCTGATTGCTTAATTTTATGCCTGTTGTTAACAAAGATTTTGCTTCACCATTTGGACTTGTTTGCTGGTGTTTATTTAAATAAACTGTTTAACTGCACATGCATCCTGCCTCACCCTGTGTTTGTGACAATATTTAGGTTTTAAAAGGCAATACCTGATTTGAAAAAAAAACCTCATAAGTTCCTATACACTCTTTGTATTACAGATGTCTTACAAAATATTATCATTGAATAAAAAAAAAACTTGAATATTGCACCCTGTTGGCCAGATTGAGTGACAATGCATACTTTTTTATGGGTTGCTGAAGGGACTTACCATTCAATGAAATTGCTCAATGAAGAGCAATTTATGATTGCTCATTATTAACCCTATGAAATGGCTGCTGAAAGCTGATTTGCCAGTAATTCTCAGTTTTTTAAGAATCCTATTTGTACTAAACAAGACTATTGCAGATAAGCATAAATTTGGAGTTTCAGCTCAATCAGAGTTATGGTTCCTGAGAAAGAGTTTCCTGAATCTAACGCCATCATTATTGATGGCCTAGCCCAAAACCTGGCATACTGTACCTCCTCTAGACCCTCCTCAGAACTCCTCTAAGTTCATTTATTCATAAGATGTTGGAATAAATTAGGCTCTGCCTCATTAAAATTGATCAACATCGATTTGACAACAACTTTGTAATGATAGGAAAAAAAATCCTAGGATTATTTTTCAAAAGTTCATTTTTAATATTATATAAATTAAACATGATCTAAAACCTAAAAAGTTCTTAAATGGTAAGCTAAATGGTCCAAATTACAGTTTGATTCAGAATAAACCAGCAATCAGGCAATTAATTTAGGGGGCATTCTTCATTTATATTTTTATATTTTGGCTTGGGTATTCATATTATGGTTTCTATAGGTGTATTATTTTTGGCTTTTGGGGTGATGAGCAGTTGAGGGTCAATATATATGCCTGCCAATATCTCTTCATTATGTCTAGCATGGAGATGAAGCGGGCCCTCCCCAGTGTCTTGATGAACTCGTCCACCAGTGGCATAGGGTAGCCATCAAACTTGGAGACATTGTTGAGCTTGCAAAAGTCATTGCACAGCTGCAGGCTCCCAATGGATTGGACCAGGGGTTGAAGGAGTTCTCGATGATGCAGTACAGAGCATATGAGCTACTTCCGCCTCAATATCGTGATCATCGGCCTGATGATCACTCTGGGAGGGGTTTTAATGTGATGTTGAGACAAATGGGTCTTCCCGGGCTCCTTGGAAAAGATGTCCCAAAACTGTGACTTTAGCTTGTACAGGTCCTAGTGTTGGGTGGGGGTCAGGTCAGGTCCCTTCTGCACCGTCTCCGCAGTATCTGAAACACAACCAACACCAGAAAAGAGGGCAGGAGCCAGCTCTGTTCAATGCTTTAACAGATTGATATAGTAGGTTTGTGTCTGAGCTTGCTTACCTGGCTGCTGCAGATAGTAGTTTATGGGGCTTATTTGCTCCAGAACCATGTAGGGGCCTTGTCAGTGTGCCAAGAACTTGCAGGAGGCACTGGGGAGGAGGAGCAGTACCTTGTTGCCAGGCTGACATTCTCTGAGCTGTGCTTGTTGGCCATATGCCCACTACTGCTCTCTCTGAGCAGCCTCCAGGTTCTCCTGGATGGTCCCACCCTGTCAATTTACTCCTGCATATCCAGGATGTATTTGATGATGTCCAGAAAGGGAAAGTTTGCATCTCCCAGGCTTCTTTGGTGACTTTGAGCAAGTCCCGCAGCCTATGTCCAAATAGGAACTCAAAGGGGGTGAATCCTGTTGAGACCTTCGGGGTCTCTCATATGGCAAAGAGGACATTCTGCTACTCTTCATGAATGACCCAGCAGAGCATGTGCTTCAGGGTCTGGCTGAAGTGTTTTACCAAGCCATCAGTCTACAGATGGTAGGCAGAGGTGTGGAGCTGGCGGACTTGCAGCAGCTGGCAGAGGTCCTTCATGAGCTGAGAAACGAATGGTGTGCCCTGGCCCGTGAGAAGGCCCTTGGGGATCCCAACCTGGCTAAACTGCAGCACAAGCTCCTTAGCTATGTTTTGGTACATCATCTTCTGCAAGGGCACTGCCCCTGGGTAGCATGTGGTGTAGTCCAGAATGACAAGGATACATGGCCACAGGCAGACTTAGGCAGTGGCCCCACTAGGTCCATCCCCACCCACTCAAAGGGGACCCAGATGATGGGAAGGGGAATCAGGGGTACGGGGGCCAGTTTGAAAGGAGAGGTTAGTTGGCACATGGGCCACTGCTCATTCCCAGCCAGTGGAACAAGACCCGCACCTTGTCCAGCATGCTTCAGGGCCCCAGGTGTCCTCTCAATGGGTGGGTGTGGGCCATGTGCAATACGGCACATGAGTCTTGGTCAGGGGAATGATGAGAAGGTTGCACGGTTTCCCACAGTGGTGGCAGCGGTAATACAGCAGGCCATTTTTCACATGGAATTATGCTGGGTTTGGCACCTTGCACATCGGGCTCTAGCACCTGGCTCCAACAGTGTTTCAGCTGATCATCCTCCTTCTGTTCCCTTCCAAAATTGCCTTTCGGGTGATGTGTTGACTGACACACATGAGAGGGTTAGTATGGAAGGAGAACTCCCCTCCAGCACTGGCTTGAGTGGTGACTGTTTCATCCTCAGCCAGAAGGGCAGCTGAAGACACGATGATGGACCTGTGGCATGCTCGGTGCCTCCTCTGCTGAATGGTTTCCCTGTCTGGTTTCTCCCCTCGCAAAATATTCTGGAGGCCAGGCCAGTATCAACCTACAAGGAAAGGCATAGGGAGAGAAATTAGGCCTGCTGTCACTGGCAACTCACCTCACTGTGGGCCCAGTCAGATCTTGGTGGCTGGCACCTCCTGCATATCCAGTCAAATATGCAGTCCAGCCATGCAGTCCAGTCAAAGTGCTCAAGCCAGCTGCTCTCACAGGGAGTCTAAGCAGGCAGAGAGGGAGAGAAAGACACACAAACAGAGGAGAGCAATGGAGAGCATTTATTTTGGTGCAAAAAGGGTGCAGTGAGGTGAAAACCAACAAAAGACATCTAATCCATAACTCAGTTCTTTAGGGTGAATGCTGGAAGCCAGGGGCTTAGCTGAAAATAGCATGCAGTGACATATTGGGATTGGTGTGATATATAGTCTTCTGGTACATAAAGAGAAAATCAAGAAAAAATTAAAATGTTTAAATGATATAAAATTGAAACTAACTAGTCTGGGTGTTCAAAATGTTCCAAAATATCTTCTGTTTGAAGACTTTACCATTGAGTGGAACAGCATGGACTCTTCTTTCTGTAAAAAGCTGTATGCAAGTTTACCCACAAGACTTTAACACTTAAAGGAAATCAAGGGAATAGCTGTCCCAAATGAATTACTTTATCTATTTGTTTAATTTCTGACCAATGATTTGCTGTTGAGACCATTAAAAGCTTAATGTTTTGCAATATTGGGTTTGCCTAATTTTTTTTGCCCAGGAGTGTAGTCTACATTTTCTTGAACCATTTGATCAGTCTTATGCATGTTAGCATCAGTGAATTGGCTAGACACTGGCTCCTCTGCTATATTCTGAAAACTTTCGATAAGATTAGCTGTATGAAGCTCTCACTG
This sequence comes from Parauchenoglanis punctatus, assembly GCA_030068025.1. NCBI lineage: Eukaryota > Metazoa > Chordata > Actinopteri > Siluriformes > Auchenoglanididae > Parauchenoglanis > Parauchenoglanis punctatus. The sequence goes on from JAQQZU010000011.1 coordinate 13,698,369, forward strand.
AAATCCCATTTGCTTTCTCAAAGTATGTACTGACAGTTGTCTCTGACATTTAGCATGAACCAAGATGATGTCTCTGCCTGAAGCTTCTCTTTGCAATTTCCAATGCTCCTTTTTTTGGAAGCAATTTTCTGTCCGTATGAGGCATTTTGCTTGGCAGAAATTAAACTGTGAATTCAAATCTAAAATAAAGATGACAGATATGTATAGAACTTACCTGTCATGACCTACTCCTCACCAGTCGACCCTCAAAGTGGAAGCATGCACTTCCGCATAACGACGGAGAACTCACGGACTACAGTTCCCATCAGCACCTGCTCCCAGCCATAAGGAATATCAAGGGGAACAGGTGCATCTCATTTCATTGTCTAATTAAGCAGTCTTTAAAAAGACTGTCTTTTGTGCTTCCAAATAGTAAAGCATTAGACTAGTCCCCATGTTGTCTGCTGAGGGGTTTCATACCCGTGTTGATTAGTGTGTTTTGGACTTTCTTTCTGTGTTATTATCTGTACTACTCTGTTTGCTGATCACTCGACCCATTTCTGTTTTGTGGATTACTCTCTCTGCCTGCCATTTTTCTGTACCTCTGCTTACTTTGTTTCTAAATAAACACTGTATAGTTTTTACCTCCGTGTCCTGATCCTGCACTTGTGTCGCACCATGCCACGGCAGTGCGAGCATCGTGACAGAATGCTTCTCCACAACGGAGACGCAGCAGGATCTCTGTGGATTCAGGATGGGTGTATGACAACAATGCCGACCCTGTTCCTGCAACAGTGGGAAATGGAATCGCCTGAGCTATACCATGGGGTGAAGGAATCTTGTGCTTTCCTAATCCACTGCCGTATTTTCTGGCAAAGTTTGGTGGAACCTAGGCCTTCACACCTCATCTGGGTGAGGTGCATGATCTGTTGGCTCACTGGATCTGCACTTCGGTTTGCTGAAAACCTTATCAGCATGCAGCATCCGAATCTAACAAACCCTAAAGACTTTGGTGAGGCACCCGGCTGGTTTTATGATGCCTTTAATCTGGAGGCAACCCCTCCAGAGCCCCCTCCAGAGGCCAAAAAGGAGGTATCCACTCCAGAGCCCCCTCTAAGAGCCGAAAAAGAGGCTTCTACTCCTAAGCTCCCTCTAATGGCCAAAAAAGAGGCTACTGCTCCTAGGCCCCCTCAAATGTTTGAAATGGGGGCTACCACGCCAAGGTCCATGCCAGAGCCAAGGTCCATGACAGAGCCAGAGTCCGGTTCCAAGTCTGTGCCAGAGACCGGTTCCAAGTCTGTGCCAAAGCCCAAACCCAAGTCTACACCAGAGTCCAAGTCCACACCCGAGTCCAAAACCGCAAGGGGAGCAACACCTTCACCAGAGCCTGTGACAGATACCATGTCTGAACCCAAGTATGGATTGCCACAAGGGCCAGAAGGGTCAGAAGCTCTCCCAGAGCTCGCTCCTGTTCTAGCCAAAGTCTCTCTCACGGAGCCTCTAGTAGCCTCACCTCTAGTTCCTGTTCGCTCTTCATCTGAGTATGTGACAAGAATTGTGCCTGAACCTAAGTCTGGATTGCCACAAATGTCAGAAGCAACTCCAGTCACAGTCTCTGTCCCAGAGCTCGCTCCTGTTCCAGCCAAAGGTGCTCACAGGGAGCCAGTTCCAATTCCTAATCCTGCTCCAGTTAGAAACAAGGTCACTCACATGGACCCTATTCCTGTTCCTAGTTCTGCTACCGTCTCAGCCGAAGTCACTCACGAGGAGTCTGTTTCTAGTTCCGCTCCAGTTCAAGCCACAGTCGCTCACATGGAGCTTATTCCTGTTCAAGTCACTGGCCCAGAGCCCTCTTCAGTCAAGGTCAAAGACTCTGCTCACTTCATGGCCACAGAGACTACTCACTTCATGGCCACAGAGACTGCTCATGTCAAGGTCAAGGAGACTGCTCATGTCAAGGTCAGGGAGACTGCTCACGTCAAGGTCAAAGAGGTCACAGAGACTGTTCCTCTAAATGTAAAAGAGACTGTAAAAGTCATGAAACCCACCTGTTCCAGTTCCAGTCACAGTGCCTGTTCCCACTCAAATCTCAGCAACTGATCCCGGACTCACAGAGCCAGCGCAAGTTCCTTTGGCAGCTCAAGTCACAGCGCAAGTTCCTGTTGTGCTCTCCGAGCCTGCTCAAATTCCTGTCGCACTCTCAGAGCCTGCTCAAGCTCCAGTCGCGCTCTCCGAGCCTGCTCAAGCTCCAGTCGTGCTCTCCGAGCCTGCTCATGCTCCAGTCGCGCTGTCCATGCCTGCTCAAGTTCCAGTTGCGCTCTCTGAGCCTGCTCAAGTTCCAGTCGCACTCTCCAAGCTTGCTCAAGTCTCAGCACAACTCTCCGAGTCTGCTCCTGTTCCTGCACAACTCAATGAGCCTGCTCCTGTTCCAGTGTGCCCAGCGAAGCCTGCTTCTATGCCCAAGTTCCTGCCTGAGATTCTACCCATGCCCTCATCATGGCAAAATTCCGGCGTGGTAGAAACCAGTGATAGGCCTGTCCTTACAGGTCCAGGACTTCCGAGAAGCGATGTTGTTGGAGGCTCCAGGAGTAGCACCTTTGCGGGGGGGTTCTGTCATGACCTACTCCTCACCATTCGCACAGCGCACCATGAAATCTCGGCTGCGCGCGGTGCGCTCTTCGGCTCCGTCGCTCTCAAAGTGGAAGTGCGCACTCCCGCATAACAACGGAGAACTCATGGACTACAGTTTCCATCAGCACCTGCTCCCAGCCACGAGGACTGTCAAGGGGAACAGGTGCATCTCATTTCATGGACTAATTAAGCCGTGTTTAATAGGACTGCCTTTTGTGCTTCCAAATTGCGAAGCATTAGACTAGTCACCATGTTGTCTGCTGAGGGTTTTCATACCCGTGTTGATTGTGTTTTGGACTTTCTTTCTGTGTTGTTGACTACTCTTTTGATTATCTGTACTACTCTGTTTGCTGATCGCTCGACCCATTTCTGTTTTTTGGATTACTCTCTCTGCCTGCCGTTTTTCTGTACCTCTGCCTACTGTGTTTCTAAATAAACACTGTATAGCTTTTACCTCCATGTCTCGATCCTGCACTTGTGTCGCACCACGCCGCGACAGCATGAGCGCCATGACATTACCAACTTTCTTACCATGTAACAGGCAGTTTACATTCTGGTCAGGTCACAATAAATGAGTTTGGTTAAAGACTGTGTAAAGCAGTAAAACTGTATGTATTCTCAGTTTGTCACTCCCACAGAAAAATTCTGCCAAACCTGAATTATTAAAAAATTGTGAAGAATATATAATTAGGTTTCAAAATAATGAAAAAATAAGAAGTATTCTCTTCACTGTGATGCGTGTCCACTGAAAGCATAAAACCACACCCAATCATGGGAAACCGCCTCTCTCACCATTATGACATGAAAAATGGATGCTAGCAGCTTCACTGAAGTTGTACAGCTGTGCATGTTTGAGTCATCAGAACCTGAATCCAATTTAGAGCCTTAGGACACAGACCTACCCGAGAATCAAGCCCGGTCCTCTCACCAGGAACAATTCAGTAATATATAGTTTACAGTATTTTCAAGTTTTCAGCAACTATTTTCTAACATGTTTATGGGGTTTAGAAACAAATCTCTGAATTTTCTTTACACAGTCTTTAACAGTCAAATGACTCCAGCTCTGAATATAAATGTAAAATAAATAATTAATGAATTGTCTATTTGGTGTATTTTCATCCGTTTCTTGTTTTTTTTTAACGGACCAAATTGCTCAACCAACAGAGAATGCTAGCTAAACTAGCTCACTAATGTAACTGAAAGCAATGCTTGTTAGCTAAGCTAGATTTACCCATGATACATTAGTTAAGTCCCTAGCTAGCAGTCACTAGTAGCAACAGCTGGGTTTTCAGATTTACTGCCACCAACCCCCTGTGTAAAGTAGATGTTAAAACAGATGAAGTTTATTTATTAATTCATTTATGGACGAACTAGTCTAGCATGGAGCCCCTGAGATGACATGGGGGAAAAAAAGGTGGGTTTTGTGAGATCTCGCAACAAAACCCTCATCACTCATTTATGATATTTTAATCAAACCTCAAGTTAAGATTAACAACTTCCTCTGAAACATTACAAATGTGACAGTAACAAAGTTTTTATTCAAACACGATAGTAATGCTTTTGTTTTTGACAGTGCTCCTTTGTGTAAGTAGTCACCTTCAGTCACGAGAAGACTTTGTTGATTTCATTCTTCTGAAAGATTTTTGCTATTCTGTCTTCTTTTTAGTGATGGCCAAATGAAGCTCCAAAGCACATATCTAGTAAGGGTGGCATTCCAAATGAAGCCCCGTTTCAAGGCGTGTATCATTTAAATAGAAAATCCACGTGACCGATGACAAACGAAACCTCAGTTTGTTTGGTAGCCTACATGTCAGTTTCCTCCCATGAATGAGATTCTTTTGAATGAGGGGGATATTTTAGTGCACAACACTGGTACCTGTGAATCTGTCCAGAGAATTGCAATTGGTTGCTAATGAATTCAGCCAGGGCTGCTAGGTCAGTCTAAGCTTTGCGGTGTCCGGGAATACATCAACCAGAATGAAAATATACGTTTTATGAGATCTTGCAAAAGTTTTGCGAGATACCAAGATACTTTTGCGAGATCCCAAGAAAGTTTTGCGAGATCCTGAGAAAGTTTTGCGAGGTCCCACAAAAGTTTTTAGATCTCACAAAACTCCCAACTTTTTTCCCCCCATGTCACTTCGGGGGCTAGTCTAGTAGAAGTCTAGTACACTACATGAAAATTGCCATACCTGCATACTATACTGTATACTAGGATGGGAAGTAATGTGTAGTACACAGTGTATACTGTACCAGTATGCAATGTGTAGTACACAAGTACAGAGTTTCAAACACAGACAATGTCCATCACAACTAGGCAACACACACACATACACATATCCCAGAAGCTAACAGTGGACATCTTGTACAATTAATACATCTACAATTATGTAGATTAACATAAAATATGCCATTATAAATAGGTACTTATTTAGGGCACTATGAAATGTAAGAAAAGGTTTTGTCAGTTGATACTCTCAAAAGAATTACACAGCAACAACACACTCCGTATAGCTACAAAAGTACTGCAAGAATGAATGGGCATGGCAGCAACAAGCATATTAACAACACAAGACTATTGCAAAAGTTCTACTATTGTCAAATTGTCTTGACTTATCTGAAATGCAAAATTAAAGATTAGGTGCAATTCAAGGAATAAAATCTGGTTTAATTTCAACAGTAGAAAACCTCAATCTGTCCCCACCATAAGTGTAATCAGCAACATGCCTGAAAGCACATCTGTGAAAAACATGTCTGAGACAGGGAGGACAGGAGAGGAGGGAGGATGCCTTTACCAGAGATGATAAACAGAAAATATATGTGATAAGAAAACAATAAATTAAAATAGATACCTCACAATTGTCCATCACAACTAGAAAACACACTATGCCAGAAGATAACAGGTGCCATCTTGTACAGTTACACTACCACTACAATTAAATAGGCTCTTTTTTAGGCACATTTATTTACAGTATATTCCAAAAGACTTAGACACCCTCATTTTTAGTACAAATTTTGTTATATATATTTAGTTTATGAATTCTGCATTATTAAGTCAGTACAAAACATTTTAGATTTCAAAAAATCTTTGTATGTCAGTAAAGAAAGCAAAGTACTACATAAGAGAACAATTTTCACACACAAAAACGACATGCAAAATGTAGGCTCTTGGGTTTTTGCATGCAAAAAAAACAAAAAAGATGTGGCAGATTCTCCAAGATGTCCAGTAAAGCTAACCAGCTCATTTCCTATTAAAACTGTATAAACTGTACCTGTGATTACTGTTTAAGAAAAAAAAAGGGATGGCAAAGTGCCATCACACAAATACTGACTTTTTTGTTTTAGTTTATTACTGTTTACTGCATGTTGTAGTATTTTTGTTTTAACCAGAAAGCTTTAATTTAATAATTTATGAAGTCATCTTTACAGAATTTCTTAGCATGTCCCTAAGACTTTTTCACAGTACTTTAGGTCATGAAATGTAAGCAGATGGCTTTTGTTAGTTGACAGTTACTAGTTTAACATGGCAACAACACAAATGTAGCTAAAAGTACTGCAATAGCTAATTAACATAATTAATGGCAAACTCAAGCATTTTAGCAACACAAGACTATTGCAAAATGTCTTCTTTTAGTTAACCCAAATTGCCTTGACTAACCTGGAAACACTGTCTTACCATAGATATCTCACAATTTAATGTCTGTCGCAACTAGAAAACACACAAACACAAACACACACATGGCAGCAAGAAGCATTTTAACAACACATGCCTATTGAAAGATTTATTCTGTTAGCTAACCCTGATTGTTTCGATGCACCTGAAATAGAAAAACTGAAGATGTTTGTGAAATTATATATGTGAAATTGTAATTGAAATTCAGTGGATGAAATCGGGTCAAATTTTAACAGGAGAAAACCTCAATCTGTCTTCACCATTACTGTAGTCATCAACCTGCCTGAAAGCAAATGTATAAATTAAAAATCACATGCATCATTACCTATTCAGGTAGTCAGCTGACCTCATTCTTTGGGCACATAATGTTTCTGAACCTAGACCTGACCAACTGCAGCAACCCCAGATCATAGCACTGCCCCCAAAGGCTTGTGCGGTAGGCCCTAGACATGATGACTGCACCATTTCATGTGCCTCTCTTCTTACCCTGATGTACCCATCACTCTGGAACAGGGTATATTTGGACTCATCATACAACATGACCTTCTTCCATTGCTCCAGTCCAATGTTTATGCTCCCTAAGAAATTAAAGCCTTTTGTCTGATTAGGCTCACTGATCAGTGATTTCTTACGACTACACAGCTGTTTAGTTCCAATCCCTTGACTTCCCTTCGCATTGTGCATATGTAAATGCATTTACTGTCACTGTTCAACATAGCTGTGAGTTCAGCTGTTGATTTTTTATGATTTGATTTCACCAAACATTTCAGTGATCGCCGATCACGATCATTCAAGATTTTTTTCCAACCACATTTCCTCTTTGAAGATAATGGTTCCCCACTATCCTTCCAGTTTTTAATAATGCATTGAACAGTTCTTAACCCAATTTTAGTAGTTTCAGCAATCTCCTTAGATGTTTTCTTTTATTGATGCATGCCAATATTTTGACCCTTCTGAAACAGATTAACATATTTTCCATGACCATAGGATGTGTCTTCTGACATGGCTGTGTAAGAAATGAGAAGCTACTCACTGGATCAGTTAGGGTTAAATAATTTGTTGCCAGCTGAAACATAATCATTCATGCAGTAATTATCCAATGGGAGGCTCTTACCTATTTGCTTTGTTAAATCCAGGTGGTGACCATTTTTTGGACAGGTGTTCCTTATTATACAATTAACTTACAGTTAAAAGTTGACTTCGACATCTTCAAACTATGCATCACACTTTGTGCAAAGTGAAACCTCTGTTTATGCTAATTCTCTTTCTCCAGCTAGTCCTTACATCACGCATGGGTGTCACTAAAAGTGAATTTCTCTTCCACGATGTTTGCTCCCAAGTATACTTCAGGGATAGCACTTCCAGGGCAAAAGGGAGTGACTGAGGGAGAGTGCAAAAATAAGGGTAATGGGGTGCAGCTCCACTGTATATCTGTATTACTTTTCTCTTCTCTGGTTAGGAAGGTGCATCAGCGCCACTTTTGACTTGGATTTCTCTAAATTGTTTCCACAATTTTCTAATCGATTGATTAAAAATAACAATTAAATAATGAGCAGGCCTATCAATTAGCTGTATACAAGCACACTATTTGGGCATGAGCTAGACAGGTGCAGCTGGTGCACATCTCCACAATCAGTATAATGAAATACAACCCGAATTCCAGAAAAGTTGGGACTGTGGTGGAAATTGCAGAACAAACAGAGACTGAGGCAGTCGTTCGAGAATCTCCTTTATTCTATAAGATAGAAAGCAATGCAGAGCTGCAAACAGAAAGGTAGAAAAGGAAAGAAGAAGGAAAGAAGAAGCCCCGTATCTCTCGTAAGGGCAGTTTTTATAAACCCCGGATATCTTATGCGGTTCCATATCTCTACACGGGTTTCAACTGGTCCAAACAGGCTATAATACTTACAGTTTCTAGTTACCCTTGAGTAGG
>JAQQZU010000011.1:13791617-13802171 GCA_030068025.1 Parauchenoglanis punctatus
ATACACACATGTACATATATATACATATATATATATATATATATATATATATACACAGAGATAGATAGATAGATAGATAGATAGATAGATAGATAGATAAATTTATAGATTCATAAGTTTATATTTAGAATCTATATACTTCTGTGAATCTGCTTTGTGACAATGTCTGTTGTAAAATGCACTATACAAATAAAATTTAATTTAATTGACGTTTCCAATGGGTGGAAATTATTTATAAGAACCATATAACAATTTATCTGTTTGGACAGTAAGACTTAACTTGCATCACTGAACGATAACTCACACACATACCTGGTTTTTGGCTCATATCTGATGTCAGATGTGAAGGGCTGGGGTTGAAGTGTTCATTGCTATATGGCAGAAGTGATGTAAGTGGATGCATCCCATGAGGCTGCTGCACCACTGCCACTTTGTTAGCCTACAGAGAGAGAGGGGGGGAAGGGGTGTTACAGCTTTTTTAATTAAAAAGAAATCCCTTTTGGCTTGGCTCATATTTTATCAGATCATCACCATCAGATCACAAAAAAGATTCCAGGATCAAAAAAAGTTTCAGGGTTAAAACTTCAATATTAATGCACCATTACACTCAACAGTGCACAATACATTGTTAATACCCCAGGTATTTTCAAAAGCTAGAGAGAGAGAGAGAGAAAATACAGTATACACTGTAAAAAAGCATAAGAGGAGTTGGATGTTTTTTTGTTTGTTTGTTTTGAATGAAAGCCTAAAAAGTTATTCCTTATTCAGTGGGGAACAAATAGAGAGAATAAAAATGTGGCAGTGGGGGAGCAGTCATGCATCACCTATGGACAGAGAAGAGGCAGGTCAAACCAAAAGGTAACACATGATCACTGAGTGAGACTAGTAAGCAATAAAGCTGAAAAGTGCTAGTCTAAAATGAAAGTGAATAAACATCTGTTACGTTATCCTGCTTGTCGATGCCTCTTCAGTCTCCTAAACCCCTGAAGCATCACACTGGTACCAAAACAATGGAATTGGAAGCTGAAACGCTGTCATGGATTCCTCTTCCCTTTCCCAGCTCATCCATGCCCTCACCAAGTCATCCAGACCCTGCACCAAGTGCTCATCATGCACACGGATGCTTCCAGGTGCTACTTGAGGCCCAGCAGGAGGATCAGCGGGTGCTCCAGGGCTCAATCCAGTCAGCAGCAGAACCCGCAGCGGCTGCAGGACAACCCTAGGCCTTCACTGGTTTGTTTGAGCAAGCGGCAAAAGCCTGGGCTTGGCCAAACTTGTGGTGGGTGATATGTCTACCACCATAACTGATGGGGAAGGCCCAGTTATGGGCCATCAGTTGCCCACCACCAGTATGCTTGGGTACCTGGACCTAAAATGGGCCATTCTGCAGCAGGTCAGCTGCATCTCAGAACAACAATGTCAGCAGGTTTGATTCATTGACCTTAGATCAATTTGGCTGCCTACTCACCTTTGCACAACAGCTCTGGGACACCTCCCAGCAGCGGTTGACAAGAAGCATAGAGTATCGGGGCAGTTAGTCCTCACCTCACACATCCATTTATTCTGGGGACAAACTCCTCAGGGTTTCAGGCCTTAATAAAGAAAATACTTGTGGATGGGTCCTGCAGTAGCAAGGCATGGGGGAATCCAGTGATGCATTGGCTGGTGAGGCAGTGCAAGGGCTATCAATGTCAGCTCCACATCGGGTAAACATGGAGGGTTGGGGGAGTCCCTTTGGAGATTAACCTCACAAAAGCCACACAAGACCCTGAGACATGCTTTTGAACAGCAAAAATGACATTCAATATGTTCTTGAACTGAGAGCAAAACTCCACACTTAACCCAGGAGAATTTGCTACTTGTGCAAGAACATAAATCCTGGGTGTATAATTGGGCTCTCAGTTATGGTAATTTTAACAGGGAGATGCAGTGCACATTCTGCTAGCTGCATCAAGCTCTAAATTACTTACAAAGTGGCAAGGGCCACTTTGAGGTTTTACGACAAGTCAGAAAAGTCAACTATGAGGTCAGTCAAAAAGATGGAGGTGATGAACTCCAAATAAACCACCTCAATCTCATCAAACCATGGAGAGATGAGATTCATGTGGCTCTATAGATTGTGGTTCCTGAGAGGGAAGAGCTGGGACTGAAGGCAAGTTCAAAAAGTATGGCCCAATACACCAGAGTACTTTGTGGAGACCACCTCTCAGTGTCCCACAGAGCACAAGTTGCAGGAGATATTTTCCAATGTGTTTTCTCCTATAATCAATGACACAAATTTCACAGAGCAGAACATTGAGACTCCTCCAGGTATGGTTTTATTTATCTGCTTGTATTGGTTACGTGAACACAAGAAAAATGTGGTTTAGGAGGAACTCAATGTTATGCTCAACATGGGGGTAATCGAAGAATCCCACAGCAATTGGAGCAGCCTGGTGATCTTGGTGCCAAAGTTTGACAGATCTGTGTGATCTGTGACAGACTGTGTGGACTTTAGAAAGGTAAACGTGGTGTATCAATTTGATGCATATCTGATGCCTTGCATTGATGAATTGCTCAATCGGTTAGGTGCAGTTCACTTTTATTCAACATTGTTTTTAACCAAGTGGTATTGCGAGATTCCCTTTACTCCAATATGCTTAGAAAAAAACCCTGCCTTTTCGACTCCATTTGGGTTACACCAGTTCATCACCCTTCCGTTTGGATTGTTTAGAGCCACTGAAAAGTGTGAGCTGAAAGTGAAAGTGAATAAATGTCAGTTGTTATCCCACCTGTCTATGCCTCTTCAGTCTCCTGAACCCCTGAAATGTCACAGAAGACTTTGTTCTGCTGTTTTATAAAGTGAATGTATTATTAGCCTTATAACCCTTCCATCCATTAGATTATACAGTAGAATAACAAATGTTCTTGTTGAATTACTAGTCTATATGTGATGAGAGAAAAGACCTACGGGGTGCACAAATTGTACTTCCGTCAATATAAAAAAGTTTGTATCAAGTTTGATGTTACTTGATATCAAAACAATCATCAGCTCTTGTAGTGTTTTCCATGTTCCATGTTTTCCATGGGGCTAAATGAGCAGACTTGTTTAACATGTATTTATCAACATCTTAAGCATGCTCCCCCAGCTTACAATAAATACCTTTCTGTAGCTATACAATACAAAGCAGTACACCCACAGAGCCTACAATAACATGGTGGTCTTTTGGGCACTGTGGAATCAAAGCAGATTTCCAATTACATTATATCAAACAAAATCTTCTAAAAATGCAATTTGCTTTAATCTAATATTTGTTTGAACAAAGAAACTACTTTAAAAAACAGTGTATGATGGATCCCGGGAAATTAATGATAATCCTGTTGCACTGACCACCATGACTCACTTGTGTGTCAATTTATTACTCACATTACAGATGAAACACTGTGCATTGTACCATATCCTTTGGTTTTAAACCTGTAAGTAGCTAGCTTTTTGAAGAGGAAATTAGAGGTCTTTTTAGGAACCTAGAGCTGCTTTGAGAGTTGTCTTTAATCTCCTATTTGAGCATTGATACATATTACACGAGTTATTTGCACACTCACTTAAAGGGAAAGCAACTATTTTATGTGAATAGGTTTTATCATTTGATGCAGCCAGACTGCATTAAATAAAATAATAAGCTTCTCATGACTTCTCATTGATTTATTAAGTTGCCACCAAAATGCTATGCTATGCAATTAAAGAATATGAAATTACAAACAGTACTATAATGTTATCTTCACTTGTGTGGACAGTAATGTTGCCTCAAAAGAGGCACACCACAGTTTGCGTGCAGTGTCCATATAAAGACCCTTGTGATTCTCCTGCTTACAAGGGCACTTGCTTTTCAGCTGTGCAGTGTATGTGGGCACCAGCCAGTCTGTGGGAATAAAAAGTCAGTTATCAGCTTTCAAAGCTGCCCACACTTGTTCAAACAGCAATGTAAATATGGGCACAAAGAACGCAGTATATAGAAATTGTGAACCTAATGAAAGAAAAATAATTTCTGCTTTTTGGCATATTTGGAGAACCCTTGTGTGTCTTGTGTGTCTATCTAGTGATATAATGAGTCCATGCTGGAATTTATGCCACAATCTGGAAATGATTTGGCATTTCTGAGAGAGAAAATTAAAACCACATAGTTGGAAGTTTGGGGGACATTAAAGACACTGCAGATATTATAAGATAGGTATGTTTAAACACATTAAAACCAATCTTTGCTTCTGCACCCACACCTGATCCTACTATTCTTCCCAACATTTGAACATCCTGTAGAGGGTCTGTCCAGTTAGGAAACGTGGAATTTTTGCAAAAAGAAACAAAAATGACATTTTTATGATTGAAGATGTCTATTTCACACTACTAAACAGTTCCCTCTTTTGGAACATTGCAGTAAATTACTATAGTCTAGTGGTGGCTTTTCTTAACAAGGTACTACCAATAACCATTAATTCATTAATTACATAGAAACCTCTTTATCCTGCTCTGGATTGCAGTGGAGTGTATAACATTGCTGTCACATAGCTTCAGAATATTGGGTTCAATTCAGAACTTGGGTGGCTGAGCAGAGCTCATTTTATTCAAAACATAGTTTTGAATATACATGATTAGTCATTTGGCTATAGAAAAACAAACTGTGTTAATGCAATTCAATTCATTCATTTGGAGACTTGCACATTTTAATTAAGTAAACTCAACAATCTTTTTTCAGTGTGCAAAACAAGTACAAAAGATAGACTAAAAAAGTTAATTGAATGTACTTGAATGAATTGTGTATATTGGTTACACACAAATAAAATATTTTTACTTAAATATAACTTCATCTGTTATACTGTATGAATTGATTTATATTAACACAATTTTACATTTTTAAATTGCACAATTCACAATTTGCTTAATTTGTTTTTGTACAGCTAACACGACTGATTAAAACAATATGTAACCCGATTCAGACAGTTACTCAAGATGAGGCTTGAACCTAAGATGACGATGTGATGTGTCCAAGCTACCCACTGCACCACCAAGCCATGAACAACCTGATTACCAAACTAAGTTAACACAAGGGCAATAGATAACACTCACTCTGCCTAACTGATTTTGGTATAGAACTTAGTGGTCTCTGTAGCTAACCCTAGCTCCAAATAACAAAGCACTTTTGTGAATAACAAATGGGTCAGGTTATTTGTTAATTTAGTAATATTGTACTATGTTGGTTAAGAAGTGTTTGGGGGAACATTCGTTAATTACAGAAGATTACAGAAGAATGATATAATGAAATACTTAGCGTTATGATAATTTTGTAAAACCCACCCAGACCAGTCCTGCTGTCATGAAGACCAGGGAACTGCTTGTGAAGCTTCAAAATGAAGGTGTGAGGAGAAAAAATATGGAGAAGGTTATAAAAAGACAAACAATATTTTGTACCTTCCTAGAAGCATTGTGAAAAATATTGTAACAAAGTGGAAAAAATATGGCACAACCCAGACACTACCAGGCAGGCCAAACTGAATGTTTGGGCAAAAAGAGTGATCGTAAGATAAGTGTCCAACAGTCTCACAAAAATCTGCTGATTTTAAATTGCAAAGGGATCTTTGAAATTTTGTAAGGTGTTGAAATGGTGAAACAATGAATTTATATGTCTCACCATGTAAACAGGAAAGCATTATAAATTTTCCAGGGATTGCTTGATATGGCTCAAACTTCACAGGTTATGATGGTTATGATTATATTTGCATGCCCAGAAAGACACTCCGGCATAATGCCACCATCTAGCAACAGAAAGAGTGGCTGTTTCACTTATCTGAGTGCAGAGCCACTGGTGTCCATTGAAAGGTACCTGCAGGGGTTGTGCAAAGGGCACTATTGTAATATGTTGCTGACTTTAAATTGTGAAGGGTTTGTTGATATCTTGCAATGTACTGAAATGGCAAAACAATGAATTGATATGATATATGAACAGGAATGCATCCCAAACTCTCTATGCATTGCTTCTTATGGCTCAAACTTCACAGGTTATTGGTTATGATGTTTATGATAATATCCACATGCTTAGAGTGACTATGATATAGTGCAACCATCTGGCCACAGAAACAAGGACAATTTCATCTGCCTCATTTACATTGCTCCTAGATGGTTCACTGGATTCAGGTCAGATTTGCTATAGTTATTGGTCATGATGATTATGATTATATCCACATGCCCAATGTGACATTCTGGTATAGTGCCACCACCTGGCAACAGAAAGATTTATTTTCACCCATTTTGACTATTTAGCTGCAAGACAGTATTGGTTTTGATAGTTATGATGATTATTATGATATGATGCACTCTGGTACAGTGCTACCATATGGCAATAGAAAGATTTTTTTAAAGACCTCTGCTATCTTGTTCCTAGACAGTTAATCAGATTCACATTTGGTGTACATAATGTCAAGATGTTGCGGATTTTAAATTGTGAAGGGACCATTGATATCTTGCCGGGTGTCGAAATGATGAAACAATGAATCTGCAAGTCTCACCATAAAAACAGGAATGCATTGTAAATTATAAAATATTATAAAATATAATTGAAATTATCATCTTCTGACCATAGAAAGAATGGCCTTTTTATCCATCTCAACTATATTGCTTGTGACAGTTCATCAGATTCATGTCAGATTTGCTATAGTTATTGTTTATGATGGTTATGATGATATCCACATGCCCAGAGTGACTCTATGGTATAGCACCACCACCTCGCAACAGAAAGTGTCTTTTTCAATTATCTCAGCTTAGTAAAAAACTCTATCAATTATTGTGTTGCGTTGATCTGGTAATATCTCCAGAGGTGCGACATGCCCAATGTAACCACGGTATAGTGCCAACATCTGGCAGTTTTTCACCTATCTTGGCAATATTCCTCCCAAAAGGTATTGGTTTGGACGGTTATTATGATAGGCACATGCACAGAGTGACACTCTTGTATAGCACCACCATCTGTCAGTAGAAAGAATGGCTTTTTACGCATCTCGGCTATACTCCTCCTAGATGGTTTATCAAATTTATGTCAGATTTGCTGTAGTTATTGAATATGATAGTTTTGATTATATGGTTCAGTGGCTTTATGTCAGATTTGCTATAGTTATTGGTTATGATGATATACACATGTTCAGAGTGACTCTTTGGTATTGTGCCATCATCTGGCAACAAAAAGGGTGGCTTATTCACCCATTTCATCTCAAAAGAGTAAAAAATAACTCTTAACTGGTCTTTTGTGTTACTCCGGTGATAGCACCAGATGTGTGAGAGCCCATCACTTGTGGCTATATTTTTACTTTGTTACTATTCTTAGGTATTTCCTTTTATTTACACTTTATTATTACATTATTAAAATTGGTTGCTTGTCAGCATGCTCATTAAAATCTAAAAAGATGTATTCTTCTCTCATCCAGACAATGACTGTGTGCTGTATATCAAGTGGGCTCAATTTGGCCCATCCAGTCATTTCAGTTTTGCATCCACTTAAGTTCATCAATGCAAAAAAACAATCAACAATCCTGACAATTCTTCATCTGTACAAATTCTCTCATGCTGTACAAAATAGTTAATGCTATAGCTATCCATATGCATCTGAAGATGAATAAGCCACCAGACTACAGTGTCAAATATGGTACCCCTGGTACTCACCAAGACCTCAGAAAAATGTTTTAATATGCTGGAATAAGCAAAGACTCATAAAATGAGGTCTTCTTTGCCTGCGTAATGGTAAATATTGGTTATTTGATTTTTTTAATTAATACATTATTACATGATATTTTACTTTTGATTAATTTATTATCAGACTATGTAGCATTAGTCATGCATATGACCAACTTAGAGAAGAAAATCAGCATAGTTGCTTGAAAATTGTATTTTTTTTTAACAATTTTAAGTAAAAGGTTTTAAAAAATACTACTCAAGTGAAAACATGACATTAACTTCATTTTGTCAGTTAAAATCATTTAAATTTTACTTTATTTTATTTAAGACTTTGATGCATTATCTATACTTAATTAAGTATACTTTATAATTTTTTTCACTTCTGGCAGACCACTTCACTTAGTTCATATTGGTCATCTGTAGGTAGATTGAGGTTTTGGTGGATTTTTTAAATTTATGTTGCCAATTTGTCTTTCACAGGTATTGATAATAATAATAATAATAATAATAATAATAATAATAATAATAAAAATAATAATAAATAAAAAATTACAACCTTGTTTACCCTATAAATAAAAATGGAATGAAATGATTTGTATGTAATCATGTAATTAAAATAGAATAAACACATATTTAATTAAAATAGAACAAAGATGAACCATAGCAATGTTATTGTTTTATGAAAAATATATATTTTGAATTTCAGCAACAGTTTGGACAGCGGCAACAATGGACTGGAAAAGTTGTGTTATGATTAAAAAAACAAATGAAAAGCAAATATTGAAACAATTTAAGAAAAATGTTCCTCAATATAAAATTGCAAAGCATTTGGGGATTTCATCATCTATGATACATAATATCATTAAAAGATTAAAAGAATACAGAGAAATCTCTGTACACAAGGGACAAGCTGAAAACCAATATTGGATGGCCATGAGCTTCAGGCCCTCAGGCGAAGGCAAAAACATATAATCATGATCCAGAAATGCTGGTGCCTTCTCTGGGCCTGAGCTCATTTAAGATAGACTCGGGCAAAGTTGAAAACTTTAAGGTCCTGTAGTCTAATGAATTAAAAAAATTTTTTATTATTTTTGAATTATTTTTAATTATTTTTGATAGACACCGCTCCGCACCGCAGGGACTATTTGACTTATCAGAGAACAGCTCAAAAGCCAGCATCCATGATGGTATGAGCATGCATTAGTGCACACTGCATGGGTAGTTTGCACATCTGGGAAGGCACCATTAATGCTGAATGATATATACAGGTTTTGAAGAAACATATGCTGCCATCCAGACAACTGTTTTTCAGGGAGGGCCTTGCTTATTTCAGCAAGACAATGCCAAACTGCATTCTGCAAGTATTACAACAGCATGGCTCCTCATTAGAAGAGTCCAGGTGCTAAACTTGTCTGCCTGCAGTCCAAACCTGTCACCCACTGAAAACATGAAAAGAAAAGACAAAATTGGGACAACATTTCACTTTCAAAACTGCCGCAACTGGTCTCCTCAATTCCCAATGTTTAAAAGAGGTGATGCAACACAATGATAAACAAGCCCCTGTCCCAACTTTTCTGAAGCATCTTGCTGGCATCAAATTTAAAATAAGTATATATTTTCCAAAAAAACAATAACATTCCTAAGTTTCAACATTTGATACGTTGTCCTTGTACTATTTTGAATTAAATATGGGTTTACATTATTTGCAGATCTTCATATTCTATATTTAGGTATTTATTTTACACACTGTTCCAACTTTTTTGGAAACAGGGTATAATAATAATAATAATAATAATAATAATAATAATAATAATAATTTGTTTAAAAGGTACACTATGTAGGATTCAGTTGACTGCAACCAACTGAATGTCCCTTCCTTACCAAGCATGCATTAGAATGTACTGTGGTGGCCATAGCGTACTTTCAAATACTTAAAGGCTAAAGTACTTAAGTGAAATGTCAAAACTGAACATATAGTAACAGTAGGTGAGTGCAGTCAAAATGCAGAGTAATAATAATAATAATAAAAATAATAATAATAATTAGGAAAAGAAGAAATGCAAAATACAGAAGACCAAGGGCAGAATGATTTTCTTCCTCTCTCTTCATTCTTCTTCTTCCAAGACCAACATTAATCATTAAAGAATTCTTCTCTTGGGTTGCAAACTGCCACTCATGTCTTTTGTGCTCTTCAAGAGCATGGTCTGAAACAATGTACCAAATAAGATACAAATTAGAACACAAAAGGAGTGCATGGTAGTTTGCAACTCAAGGGAAGAAGAGCTTTTTTAATGTTTAAGGAAGATGATGGAAGAAGGAGAACAAGATAAGAGGAAGAAAACCATTCTAAAGCATTTTAAAACCTTCTGTATTTCACACAGTGACTAGTCTCACCCAATGGATGGTATATTACTGCACCCTTGGTCAACAGCACATGCGTAGTCAACAGTACAGTCCGCACAAACACAAAATCTGGTTCTGCATCCCAATACTCATATTGCCGTAATATATAGTACACATAAATCAGTACATCATAAACCAAAGGGTGTCCGAATACTCTTGCGTACTCATTGCTTTCTTCTGGATTCTTGCTGCCACTTGTAAAAACATGAAACACGGAAGGCACTCTCTAGAGGCTTGTCTTTTCTGGGCTGCTGTAGCAACATGGCGGGCTCCATGGAAGAGGACCTGCTCCACATGTAGACATAAAGGGCTCATTCTAAGCTTACAAAAACAAAGATTCATAGTTGCAGGTATTTATACACTAATGAAAACATACTTATTGATAACACTGGTCAACAGTGAAAAAAAGGTCTAACTTTTTATAGCTGATCTAGGATAATTTTAATGCGCTAAAT
>JAQQZU010000011.1:13810979-13826684 GCA_030068025.1 Parauchenoglanis punctatus
AAAAATGAATTTAATCCATTTTGGAATAAGGCTGTAACATAAAATGTGGAAAAAGTGATGCGCTGTGAATACTTTCCAGATGCACTGTATGTTCACATGTTCATAAGTCTGTAAATAAAACAATTGCAAATTTTGAATTTGATGACAGCAATAAGTTTTAAAAAAGCTGGGACAGGGTCATGTTTACCACTGTGTTCCATCATCTCTCCTTTTAACAACACTGTAAATGTTTGGGAACGGAGGACACCAGTTGCTGGAGTTTTGGAAGTGAAATGTCCCATTCTTTAGCATTCTGTTTCTCATTCTATGTAAAGAAAAAAGCAATGGGCCTAAAACAGAACCTTGCAGTTAACCAAACTGTGTGTTACTTTGTGTCGAAGAGACACCTTTTAAATCAACAAACTGATAACAATCAGTCAAATAAGACCTGAACCAGGAGAGAGCCATTCCCTTAACTCCAATAAACATTTCTACTCTATCAAGGAGCATAGTATGAACAGTGGTGTCAAAAGCTGCACTGAGGTCAAGTAACACAAGCAAGGAGGCACAACCCTGATCAGAGGCCATTTACCACTTTAACCAGTGCTGTCTCTGAGCTATGTTAAGGTGTAAATCATGACATTTCATGAATGCTATTCCTATGTAGGTACACTTATACCTGCTGTGCTACAGTCTTTTCTAGGATCTTGTAAATAAAGGGTTGGATATTGACCTATAGTTGGACAGCTGACTGGGGTCGAGACAGTTTTTTTTAATCAGAGGTTGATACCTGCTAATTTAAAGGATTAAGGTACATTGCCAATGCTAAGGGAAGAGTTTATTACTAGAATAGGTTTGATTTCTTCTAGTGTTATCTGTTTGAGGAAACATGTGGGTAAAGGATCTAATAAACAGGTTGATGAGGATTTTAGTTCAGTCTCTCAAAGGGGGTAAAAAATTCTAATGGCTGATATGATATAATTATATTGTTGTCTACAGAATTAGCTATCAAATTGTCCAGCTTTAAATTCATATTCCATATTTTTTGCTTGATATTGTCAATTTTGTCAATGAAAAAATTCATGAAGTCAGTGCTACTGCATATTGAGGGTATGAAGGTTTCTGTGGTATGAATGTTTCTTATTCCTAGTTAATTTAGTTACAATATTAAAGAAGAATCTAGGATTATTTTTTGTTATCTTTCATTAGCCTGAAAGAGCATGTTGATCGAACAACACTAAGAGCTTTCCTATAGCTCAGGAGACTCTCCTTCCACACACACTAATTATATTTCTTTTAAATGGAGCTACATTATCTACTGTATAGCGAAATGTTGACTCTAAGCATTTGAGTTGCCTGATCGAGTTCTGTGGAGTCTGACGGTGATCCAATTGATAATTCTGGGGGATTATTAATAAAACTCTGTGCAGTAGTTGACATGAATGTTTATGCCTGGCAAGGTGCATATATTATGACTAAGACACATTTTAAAAGAGATGAGATAATTATCTATGAGAATTTCAGACTGTGGAAGTGCGACTATGTTTTCTATACCTAATCTGAAAGTTAGTATTAGATCAAGGGTGTGACCTATTACGTTCTAAATAACCCCTACTGAATCTAGAATGGACATGAACAATGTTCTCAGAGAATCGGTTTCCAACAATTAATGCTTTGTCTAAAGAGATAAACCATATTTGACATGTAATCTGCAAATTCACAAAGCAATTTAGAACATGGCCCTGAGTGGTCTGTAAATAATAATTAGTAGAATCAAGTGGACAGGCTTATTTTTTGTGACTATGTTCAAGGAAGCTGCAACCAATGGTGACAACACCAGCTTGGAGGATTACACATCATCAGTGACCAGCTACATCAGCAAGTGCATAGATGATGTCACTGCCTCCTAGACCATCATTACACGCTCCAACCGGAAGCTGTGGATGACTGCAGAGGTGCGTGAGCTGCTGAGGACCCATGACACCACCTTCAGAGCAGGTGACAAGGCGGCCCTAAGAACAGTGAGGGTAAAACTGTCTCGGGTCATCAGAGCAGCAAAGCGCTCACACGGCCAGAGAATCCACAGCCACTTTCAAGACAGCGGTAACACGCGGCGCATCTGGCAGGGCATCCAGGCCATCACTGACTACAGGACAACTACATCTGTTTGTGACAGTGATGCCTCCCTACCTGATGCACTTAACAACGTCTTTGCACGGTTTGATGCACAGAACAACGTAACAGCGAGGAAGACCACCCCTTACCACAGTGACCAGGTGCTGTGTCTAACAACTGCTGATGTGAGGAAAACTCTTTGCAGAGTTAACCCATGGAAGGCTGCTGGACCAGACAACATCCCTGGGAGAGTGCTCAGAGAATGTGCGGACTGAATTGGAGATGTTCTCACTGGCATCTTCAACATCCCGAAGTCCCGAACTGCATCAAAGCCAGCACCATCGTTCCCGTGTCAGAGAAGTCTTCATTGTTCTGCAAAGTCTTGAAAGTGTCTGTCAAACTCTGACAGACAATTGTCAATCTGCTGAGCGTAGTGGTCACTGTCGAGTTGCGCACAAGCCTTTTGCTGCGTCTCCAGGTCTGACATGAGCTTTTGAAAGTTTCCCAAATCATGGCGCTGCAACTTTGAAGACAGATGTTGCATCTTTCGTTTGAAAGCATTAACTGAGCTGATCATTCTGACCGTGGTTTTGTCTTTTCCTTGCAGCTCTACATTGAGCTCATTCAACATGTTGGTCAGATCGGTTAAAAATGCCAAGTCTAGCAGCCACTGGTCATCATTTAGTCGGTTGTATTCTGCATGTTTAGTGACAAGGAGAAACTCCTTTATCTCTGGACATAGCTCTCGAAATATCTGCAGGAATTTCCCCCTACTGAGCCATCTCACATCAGTGTGTAGTAACAATTCAGAATGGTCGCAGTCAGCTTCCTCCATATGCACACAGAACAGACATCTTTGAAGAGATCTGACTCGAATAGAACAGGCAATCACATTCATTATTTCCTTCATGGTTAGCATTTTTGCGCATAATGCTTGTTGGTGTATTATACAGTGGCAATTAAGGAAGTCGGGGAAAGCCTCATCCTCCCTGCACCTGGAATTAAATCCATCCGAGGAGCCAACCATTGGAGGAGCACCGTCCATGGTGAGTGACATCAATTTGCACACTGGGAGCTGGGTTTGCTCCATAAAGTTTTTGAAACACTGAAAAATGTCTTCTCCTCATGCATGTCCCTTCATGGGTAGTATTGTTAACAGCTCCTCTTTTGCAATTATATCAGTAAACACCATCCGAATAAAAATGCACAACTGTGCTGTGTCACTTAAGTCTGTAGACTCATCCAATTGCAGCGATGTCCTTCCAAAGCTGCTGCGTCAAATCCTCGACCATTATTTCACAACGCCGTGTAACTGTGATTCTTGATAGCTGGAGAGCTTTGGCTAAAGATAATATTTCCGGTATGTTTTTGAAGTCCCGAAACAACAGGTCAGCTGCTTCAATGAATGCCTCTTTTATCATCTTTCCATCTTTGAAGGATTTCTTGTGCTTAATGATGGCATGACTCACCCTGAAAGAAGCTTCGGTGGCTGCCTTCGCTTTTGAGGTTAGCTGTGAGAAAAATGACTGCTGTCCGGACAACTGTGATTTCAGTTCTCTCACCTTTCTCTTTCTTAGCTCGCTTTTCGGTGGGTAGTCAGTGTCGTACTTTTTATGAACAGTCCGAAAGTGTCGCTCCACATTTCCTTTCTTCGGAATAGCGATGGTAGATTGGCATATCAGACAAACACACTTTGAATATGACATTGTGAAAAAAAAATCCTCCTCCCATTCCGAATGGAAGTGGTACGTTTTTGGTTTCTTACTTGGTCCAGCTCCCTCACTCATTTTTAGACCCTTTCTTTAGTAGGAATAAATTGGAAGCCGCTAATTAGGTGATTTGTTCACTGGAGTTTTGCAGTAGCTCGTGCGGTTGACCTAGCATGCGCGGCCTTGTGTTACAAAAGATGAGATCTCAGACTGGCTGTACTGTATGTCAGTCAAGTGCCAAATGCCACAGTGGGGATGGATGTTAGGCTAACTATTTTTTAATGACATGCGATCTACCCACATTACCTGTATTGTAGTGTATTCTGTGGCTCCCGGTTCACTTGTTTTTATGTTGCGCCGTCTCATGTGCGCGGTAGAGTATATTTTGAAAGGCAGGGCTCTGCGATCGACTCGCGTTGCCTTTGCGATCGACCGGTAGATTGCAATCGACATGCTGGGCACCCCTGTCTTATGTTGTCTTCTGTTGCACACATGCACTTTTGTACTTCTGTGTTGTCTTATATGTAGCACCTTGGTCCTGGAGAAATGTTGTCTCATTTCACTATGTACTACATCACATTTATATGGTTGAAATAACAATAAAGTCACTTGAACTTGAACTACACATGTTATGTTAGTATAAAGAACTTCAAATGCATTGAATTTATGTCCAGGTTTTGGATGATGCCTAGATTATCTTTATAAATAACTGTGACACCTCCTCCTCTGCCAGTTAAACAAGGCTGGTGTATCCTAGAGATGTATCCAGGAGAAGTAGCTTTATTTAAAACACTGCAAATGTAAGAGATCTAATATTTAATAGTTCTAGCTTTAGATCAAAGGTGCTGGTTGTAGATTCAGTGAAATCTAAATTTGTTAATTAGGTTATTAAAAACAAACTCTCTGATCTCTCCTGAGTGACAACTCTGTGCAGCTAGCAGATGGTTGGTTTAGCCTGCTTGTCTGCTCCCTGGTCATGGGTCTGGATTGTCACAGATTAACTAGGCCTGATCTGAGACTGTGAGCTATTCTGCAAGAAATGAGAGCAGCACCTTCATGAGTGGGATGGATACCAGCCCACCCTAACAGCCCAGCCTTGCCCTCAAAACTACTCCAATTATCTATGAAGCCACACTGTTTTCATGTGTTTTCATATATACACACACACACACACGAGAGAGAGAGAGAGTCAGAAGAAATGCATACACACTTCAGGAACACTTCTACAAATAAATGTCTTTGAACACCTCTTGTAATTGTAAAGGCCAAAGGTAACTTGTATTAATCTTGTGATGTCTGAGTAAATTGAATCAAAATTAAATCCATACATACATAACAAATATATGTATGTATGGATTCATAACTTTACAATCACAATTTATATACTTCTATACAAATTGAACTGAATTGAATTTTTGGAAGTGTTCCTTAGCCCTCAAAGTGACTTCAACTAGAGAATCCTATCTACTTTTAATGCAGTGTTGCCTGAGGGCCTGAAGATCATGGTTATACAATACTGGTTTTTGGCCTTGTCCTTTGCGCACAGAGATTTCTCCACATTCTCTTAATCTTTAATGATGCTTATGTACTGTATATAATTAAATCCCCAAATTCTTTCAATTTTATGTTGAACATTATTCTTAAATTGTTAAATTGGCAACGTTGTCCGAGTTCCGGTTTGAGGTTGGTGAACACAAGTATTTCTGTTTTATGATGCTGGTCATTTTGCCCACAACCAACTGACTTTCTACATGCAATGTCTTTAAGATCTTCCAAAGATAAAAATAATTTTCACTGCATCATTCAACATGCAACATCAGCACCAAGGAGTAAGTGAGAGAAGGCTTTCAAGATTATATGTCTCCAATTACATCAATAATTAATTCAACTTGGAAGTTTACTAGCTACCTAACAAACAGCCAAAGATGAGTAGCACTATCATACACACACCTACGAACACAGGTTAATTTAATAGTATTCCAAAAAACCTGGACCATCCTTGTTTTAAAACTAATATCTTCGTCAGATCCTGCAAAATGGGACTGCGGCTGTAACGTTTCAAGTTGGTTTTGTAGCTCCTGAATGAATTACAGAGAAGAACCACAAAAGTTCACAAAACCACAAAAAAAAGGAATTAATCAGGGAAAAATGATTTTAGATTAGCAAAGTCAATCACCAGACCTTAACCAGATTCAGTGTGCATTTCACCTCCTGAAGAGGAGAAACACACACACACACACACACACACACACACACACACACACAGACACACACAACCTGCATAACCTACATAACCTGCATATATTGTAGCAGCAGAGAAGTGACAAACAGCTTAGAAGTTTTGCTACCCATGATAACAGTTACTTTGTTTCTCAGGTAACAGCCTTGCTTGCTCTGTTTTCCATGGTAAACCACAAGACCTAACAACTGTACTTGCACAAACCCAACATTTGTGTAGAGCTATACACCCAATAATGTTTAGCCAAAACATTCCCTCCGTCATTAAGACTGACAGCCTATTACCTCAAGCAGTATAATGACTTAATTCATCTGCCAAATACTTCGAGAGTTTGAATTTGATCTGAGGCTAGACTGACTGCAATTGACTTCTGTAAAAATTAAATGATCATGAATTTATTTAACTTTTTTTAAATGTACAATATATGCCTAAAATACCTGACGCCCTGATTTTCTTTTTCTTCATAGCCCGGCCTCTGATACAAGTATGATTTCTCCTTTTCATTAAACTGCCTTGTAATGTAATTGTAATGGATCTTCCATAAAACATTAGCATAAAGCATTTTGGTGTCTTTGGATGTAGCTATTCACACATTCATCAACAATTTCTGCATTCCCATCCGCAGCTTATCTTGGGATAAGCCTGCTCCCTCCACTGCTTTCAGTTTGGAAACCAGCAACATAAATGTATCCACCAACATTATTTTGGGATCAGGACCACAAACTTGGCTTTCATGATCAAGGGAACTAAACTTATGTGGGTCTTGGTGACTGTGTAGGCAGTGAAGAGAGATCAGCAAGCATTATGCTTTGACAACAGTATTGTGAAATGGTTAAAAACAAAATGAGACTGCATCTGACTGTTGAAAGTCACTCAAAGTCAGGTGTGCCAGGTGCACTACGTGGTTTTTTAACTTCTCAGTGTTCACTGTTGACTCCCTTCCGCCACAACTCAGCTTCACAAACTGTTTGCCCTATTCTATTCATCTGATAAAAAACAAATTAAAGAGAAAGAGAAGAACAGCAAATGCCTTCTCCTCTCTCAATATCTTTCCCACCTACAATCATGTGCAATCTTACACTAATCCAGTCAAAGATACACACACAAACATTCATGTATAAACATTGAGACAGTTCTTAGGCTAACCACATTATACCTCATCACTCTACTCTTGTAGAACGACTTGGCCTTGATAACACTGAACACAGGATGTAAGACGTATGTGTGCAGTGCAGTTACCACAATGCTCACACCATGCATGTGTGTTGATCACAGCTGAATGGCAATAAAAACACACAGAGCTCCAGAACTACAAACTAAAATGTCTAAAAGGAGCAGACAAATTTAACAGTTTTGCAGTGGTTTTCATGCACAATATTAAAATGCTTCTAATGAGTCATAGGCAACTTGGTACTGCTATTTACATATTCATACTGTATTTCAACCCTTTACTTTTCATATTTTTACCCTTTCCATTGTGTGTGTGTGTGTGTGTGTGTGTGAGAATAAATAGAGCTGAACTGAGGTGAGGTGGTGAATAGAGGTAAATAAATAGAGCTATAAATAGAACTATGCTTGTGGGATTAAGAACAAAGTCCTGTAGATAGTTAAAAAAGGGAATATATTCCCATTCTTACTATCTACAAGACTTTGTTCTCAATCCCACAAGCATAGCTCTATTTATGGCAGGTAAACGTTTCCAGTTGGACTCCTGATTATGGGGAGACACATGGGAAAACCACATTCCATAATATCTGAAAGTAACAGCTACTCAATGTGGGAACCCTCTCCTTACAAAAAAGTTACTTAGAAAAACAATGTTCCATTTCTAGAAGAAATTAATTCTGAACAAGGCCATAGCATGAAGGCAGACAACTTTGGATTTTACAAGACCCAATCACCAATTCCTCACTTCTGCTCTCTTGGAGTTGAGATGTTTTCACACCAGGAGAACTAAGACCCTAAAAAGCAACATGCTGGCAACAAATTTGCACATGGTCTTTTAAGTAAGTCTACAGGAAGGCTAGTAGTCATAGCTTGCCTTATAAGTTGTTGAATGTTACATGAAATTGAGGCAGGTCTTCAGAAGTAGGGTGGAGTATATTTGGCAATATTTGGAAACAATTTGCAACAGTGGCTCTTCTAATCCTTTGAATTGTATTATAATGAACATGTGAACTCAATGAACATATTTAGCACTATAATTGCTGTTTTTTATCACCTTAGAGGACCTACTGTTCTACTGTTTAATGTAGCAGAATGCCTTGAATTTTGATACACTGTACAACTGGTACAATTCAGCACAAATTCATGCACATGCTGATAATATAAAGCCTCTGTAATTCAGGGCTAGTTTATTATTTCATCAACTGTATGCTAAAGTTCAAACATAAATACAGCCAAAAGCACCTAAAGCCCTTCTTTGGTGTTATGGAAAAAGAGGAAAGCATGCCACCCATGAACATCAAAAACTTCATTATTGGCTTCATCAAGACTGTAGAAATATGCTGTTTGTGTAGCATAAACTAATATTTATATCTTTGCTGACTAGACGTGGGTAAAATAAACATTTCTGCATGATGGCATGGTCAACTAAAAATTATATGTAACTATAAGGTACAAATAAGGGAAATAAAGAAACAAAGGAAGGAAGGAAGGAAGGAGGGAAGGAAGGATGGCTCTAGACTGGGACATATGGAGAACTTCTTCCACATCCCACTGCTGTGGTCAGCCAACACCACACACACCCTGAATTAGTGTGGCCTAGACCCAGTGGAGCCTCCCAAGCCGCATGGGGCCACAGCAGCCAAATCCCACTCCCATCTGATACCCATTGAGTCACACATATGGAAACAGACATGTACATGGGTGTACAAGAAAGTATATACACTCTGTATTAACACATGTCTAGCATAACCTTATCAGTTTTCTTTCTTGTGTGTTTTTTTTCTTGTTTGTTTTTGTTTTGTTATATTATGCACTGCTGTGTTAGCATACTAGGCTTTTTAGTGAAAAAAGGCATCTGGCAGATTGTGCTTTCTGCAAGTCATCAGAAGAAGTAATAAAACAATTAATAAAGATGGTAGGAATAGCTACAAAGAATCAATAAAACTGCCCAGTGAAAGCTGCTTGACTATGAGTGGCTATAATACAATTTTAATGGTACTATAGCATCCATGGTGTAATTGCATAAAATTAAACTAGAGATGAAAGATTAGAGATAAAAAGCTTTAAAAAACTTTCTATACCCTATATTAATTTGTGCAAAGGTAAACTATAGACACATATTGGTGAACATTTGTAAACATCTTGTAATTTTTTTAAAGTTATTTGTGCTTTTTCTTATATGCTGTAGTCAGTATAGCTGAATAGATATGTTTAGTTATATAGCATGACCACCTGAACTTTGTGATGAAAGCTGAGCAGTGCAGATGAGGAAAAGGTCACGGCTCATGCCTTCATAGTGATTTACAATATGTGTCAAAAGTGTCATGCCACATATTACATACCCACCAAACCTGATACAGTATTTTTATAGCTCAAAAAGGTGAGGATGAAATTATGAAGATTGTCTTCTCATCCTGTCAAAGCTTTCACATTACTAGGGAATTATATTTGTTCTATTGCATTACACTGTGCTAAGGCAACCATTACATTACTGACATCCCCCGAGAAAACAGTTTGCGTGGCTATCAAATTGGGCATGCAGGTTTCCCATACACCCAGGAGAGGACAAGTTAAATGCACTTCTGCCATTCCATCCTTGTTTGTCCCAGGTTCTCTAATCTAGAGGTACGCATTACTATAACATTTTATATTTTTAAGCTTTTTTATTCATGGGGCAAAAAGCCTTTACTGTAAAGACCATAAATATGTCATCAATCTGGCCTTGCTGACATCAATCGTTTATGATCTGGGAGCCATGGTTACCTTGAGGTGGGGGATTTTCTTTCGTTTTTACATCATATAAATAAACATGACAGATTGACTCACTTAGTGAAAGTCTTTTGATGACATAAGATACAGTAGGTGAGAAAAGTACAGAAAGATGAAACATAATGGGGTTACAAGTCTAAACACTGCTAGAATTTGGTCAGTGGTGAAATAAAGGGATCCTTGACAGAAAGGATCTGCAAAGTCCGCTATTGTTTGTGGCCTGTAACAATTAAGTCTAGTTCATAGTCCATGGCAAACAATGTGTCTCTAAATCCATATTCTAGTGCAAATTTACAGCTCCAGAATAGCATCATTTGTTGAAATATTTGCATGCCTGGTCCTGATTACTCCCCACTTCATCTAACATACTTACATATGCCAAAAAATCATTTAAATGTAGTTTATACTTGCGTATACAATATTTGTTTAGAAAGAAACAACTAAGTGACTCCTTTAGACCTATATTTACCCATTATCAGACTATTTACAAAGATTTAAATCATAAATATTGCCAACATTTTTTTCTGAACTTATCTGTCACTTGGATGCCACATCCTACCCTTATAAATATGACCTCCCAGCATGATGAACAGCAGTGCCATATGGGAATGTCTAAATGATCCACAAAGTTTGAAACATAAAATAATCTAGAACAGGGGTCTTCATTCTTATCCATAAAGGGTCCAAAATGACGGTGGGATTTCATTCCAACTAAACAGTAGCTACACCTGATTCCAATTGTTTAATCATTTCATCTTGAGCTCTAAAGTGCGAATTTGTATCATATCATATCAAGTGTGCTCCTGTTTGGGTGGAATGAAAGCCTATAGCCACACTAACCCTTTGTGGGTAAGATTGAAGAGGTCTAGAATATCTTTGCGTGCTGTAGCACTAAGATTTCCATTTGCTGGAACTAACAGACCTATCCCAAACTTCTTACAGCATGACAATGCCCCATGTGAACAATGCAAGGTTCATAAACACATGGTGTGCCAAAGCTGGTGTGGAACAACCTGAGTGTCCTGCCCAGATCCCAGACCTCAACCCCTCTGAACACCTTTAGAATGAATTGGAAGGCCTCCTTAGAAGTCATGAGTGCCTGACCTCACTAATGTTCTTGTGACTGAATGGGCAAATTCCCACAGCGAGTGTCCAAAAAAGTGAAAGCCTTCCCAGACAATGGAGATTAATATAACAGCAAAAGAAGACTAAATCTGGAACGGGATGTTCAACAACCACACATGGATGTGATTGGTCAGTTGCCCACATACTTTTAGCCATATAGTGTACATATATCAGGATTTTCGTTTATCATTTTAGTGACATAAGGGCTTTTTCATTGGAAAACAACTCTTTTACTGATTAACAGACAAATTACTCGTCAAAAGCACATTTCACTTGATCATGATTTTTCATATTTTTGTGTTAGGGAAGTTTATACTTGTTGCCTATGTTTGTCTATCATAGACAAAAGTCTCTGTGATTTATTTTCTCGCTGGTTTCTCCTTTATTCTGGGATTGTAGTGATTAAAAGAATGGCAAATATTCTGGACAAGAAATTTATCCAAGAACATCCATTTTACCATATTAGTACAAATATGAGGAATCCCAAATTGTCAAACCTAATATTGTGGAGGTCTATTTGTTATACATGAATACTAACAATGTTATGACATTAGAAAATACCAAATGTTTGTTCAATTAGTGCAAGTAGGAGAACTATACTTCAGTATGAAAATCTCCCCTTAGTAAAAAATAATTAGAAAAAAATACAATTTAACTGTAGCAATTATAACGGACATTGGTATTAGTCCTTCTTTCTCCCTCTCTTTTTCTGAATTATAAATGTTATAACAAAAATTTCATTATATATATATATATGTGTGTGTGTATGTGTGTATGTGTGTGTACAGTTTGGTCCAAAAGTCTGAGGCCACTATGATTCTGATTCTGAAATGATTGTTTGGCATTGTTTTTCAATTTATAATGATATTATAAATTATATTATCAGCAACAACTTGTGAAAAATGTAATCTAAGAAGTATTTACAAGAATTTCAGAATTTCTTAGTATTCAATACTTTTCAATTTTGCTGTTATTGGATTGAGAACTCCACGTGATGGTCCATGTTAGCTCAATCCATCAGCATGTTATCTGAACGAGGACTTATAGAAGGAATGAGACTCTTCTGTACGGAATTCTGAGCTTTTGTACAACAGAGTTAACATGGTGATTATCACACATTTGCTTAAGGAAATGCGCAACATCATGACTATTCAGTATTCATTCCAACTTATTATAACTCATCCAACAGTATTCAACTTTAAAAATTCTATTCACTTTCAAAATTCTCAAGCTTTCTGTTTGTATATATAAACAATTCCAGATTTTCAATGTGGCCTCAGATTTTTGCACACCACTATATATGCAGGTGTATATCCAGCTAAACAACACAACACACCTACACAGTAAAACTTGTCCATTATTATTATTTCAGATTTTAAAAATTCAAAATTATTTTCTAAGCCACATAAAAAGCTAAAATGGTTGTTAATGAAAATGATATGGAAATGTTTACAATTCAATATATCCTGTGTTCTGAAACCAATGGAATTAATCACTTAGCAGCTGTACATGAGGAAAACAAACATCTTCAAATTAAAGGTATAACAACAGCTTAGCATGTTGATGGCATCAATCAAGATTTAAAATTGATCAAGATATTTTTTTTCTCAAGACCCGGTGAACACAAATCTGGCCAGTAAGATATATCTTTGCTTGGCTTCATACTCCAAATTAATTAGTTATGAGTGTAATGAAGAAAGACAATAAGAAACTTACAGATGGTGACACTTGTCCATTGGGATGATAGGGATCCGGCAGCATCAGGAACGGGTATCCAGAATATGCCGATGCTTTGTACATCCCTCCATCTTGTGGCTTTGGTACTAAAATATAAAATGTGATATGTTTTTAAAAAGGTTTCACTAAATGACAAAGTGTAAAGGGCAAACATTTGTGAGGGATTAATTCAGTCCCAATCCCAAAGATAAGGCGAAAGCTTTAATGCACCGTTGCTGTGTTTACAGTAAAATCAATTTTACATTCACATGTGAAATTAATGTCCTATGTCTGAAGTGCACAATCACAATAAACTAGGTATCTTTATATCTCACCATTACACAATAAAGCAGTAAGGCATGATGTTTAATGCATATTTAACTTTGTTTACTGTAATAGGCCTACGCGGGATGAGCATAACCAGGTCTTGGAACGTTTTCTGTCCTAACACCAATCTTCAACATTAAAGTAACTTCCAAATTAATTTATTAGAATTAGTAATCAGAGAAAATCTATACCACAACCTGAATTCTCGAATCAGAAAATGTTGAGAAATTTTCTACAACAGCAGCACATTACATTAACAATAGGTTTATATTAATGCGTTTGTCATCGTTTCTATAGCAACAGCTCATTCACAGGGACATACGGTGGACACGCCGCATAATCTAAACCTAGTAATAAACATATTTTAAACAGTGTATAGTTATTTAACGAAGAAAAACGTATCGTCGTTGATATGGTGAAGCTTCCTGTTAGGAGACGTTTGTTTAACTTTTGTGAAAGGAGTCCCGAGTGTCACCTCGTTGTAACATAAGTGTTTTGCCATGGGAAATTTCTCAGGACACTGGAGTTTACGCTTTCCGGTTTCTCCGTGACATGACAAGCTGCATTTTTGTCTTTGTAACTTTAACAAAGAGAGAAAAAAGAGATGCTGACGACGGAAAGATTGTTTATAGTTATTAACTTGTCTCGCGGACGTTCAATAAGATTTAATTAAACGGTGAAAAAGCGCGGTGCATCGTTGATAAATAAATTTTTAAAAATCAGTCCTTGGTACTAATAACATACTTCGTTAAGTCCTGTTATACAAAAATAATCCACTTCGCATCAAGCTGTGGGTTATTTCCATATAACAGTACTGCCCGTCGTTTGTTAACATATCACAGCAAGACCCAGTAGTCTAAACAACTAACTTTTTGACGTCACTTTGCCAGGTGATAACAATGACAAACTCAGAAAACGACGCGTAAGTAGCTTCTTTCGAAAATTAGGCGCCTAAGTGCAGTAATACGAAAGTATAGAATTAACATATAGAATAGCTAGAGACTGCAATAACTATTTCCGTTATGGCTAGCCTTCTTCGGTGTTACTTTCTACTTTCAGCTTGATTGCACTCACCGTCGTCAAGATGTTCGAGGTGTTCCCTGTGTTTCTCTTCGTACACTCTCTGCTCCTCCTGCTGTCCTGTTCTAACCACCTGCACGCATTCGGAACAATTGAATTGGATGGAATAAACTTTAGGCAATTGTACTCAAATGGGCCACTGGTGGTTATTGACCATCATCAACCTAGTGGAAAATAAATTCACAACAGTAATAGCAGAAAGCACTTTGCTACGACGTGTGGCCTCAAAACAAGAAGCAAAAAGTTTAAAACATGAGGTTAAACTAACACGAGACAAAACATTTTTACTACCGGCGGGTGCGAGTTTTGACTGATCTCCGATTCATTCACCAACGACGATTTCAGATCGGCCAAGTCCCGCTCGGTAAATGCATTCTCCTGAATTTTTTCGTCCTGTTCTCCTTCATCTTTGAAGGTAATCATTTCGTCGTTGGCCCCGAGATCATCTCCCCCTCCGCTATTGAGCTGCGGCATTTTTTCTTTGTAAAAACAAAACAAAATAAAACAAAACAAAACAAAAAACCCCAAAAGACACTTCCACTTTCTTGTCAGAAACTTTGTGATTTTTTTTCTCAAAATTTAGGCGATCGAACTTTCTGAGAGAAATCAGAGAAAAAATACGTAGTAGGTCGGCGGGATGAAAAGTGTTGTCACGGCCTGCAACAAATAGCGTACTGCTTTTGAGCAGCAGACAAGTCGGGTAGCGCGAACATCAAAGGGCACTACGCGCTGATTGACACTTTCAATGACTGTTGGGGGTTGGACAATAGAGTTTCAGCCAAGGTTTCCGCTCTTAAAGAGACATTGCATATTTCTGGATATAAATAATAGGAAATCGACGGGAATTATTCTTGAGGCGTGTAATCAAAGAAAACGATTAAACCGTGTACGCGTAAAATGTCGGAATACACTTTAAACCAAACCCTCATCTGAATGTGTTTGGCTCTGCAGGCTCTCTTATCAATGCGTTCCGTTGTGCTATTGCTATATAAAGCCCACATATAGAATATAGAACATTGAACATACCCCCACCACACCCCCCAACCCAACCCAGGCCAAAAAATAAAATAAAATAAAAATAAAAAGGAGCAGTAAATTGCTTTACGTTGTAACATGTATGTTTTATTGTGTACCATTCACACAAACACAAACAAACACACACATGTAATGTTTAATGTAACCATAAATCACAATCAAAAGTGGCCAAGAGCAAATCAAGTTATGACATTAGTAAATAGATTTCCAACAAAAAATAAATGTCAATGCACTATAGACAGACCTGATATGTCTTCTTGTATATATAAATAATGAAAACCAGTAAGTTACATTTGTTTTAAGTATTTTTAAAATTTTTCTTGTTGTGGAAGTTTGACAAAGCACAGTAATATTATTTGTTTGTTTGTTTGTTTAAATCTGAGGGCAGGCCCAAACGTCTGGCCCCTAGTGTGTGTGTGTATGTGTATGTGTGTATATATGTGT
>JAQQZU010000011.1:13835001-13847104 GCA_030068025.1 Parauchenoglanis punctatus
TAAAATGCAAATTTTAAAATTATTTTCTTTACCTTCATGATGCCCATATAATAATCACTGGTCTTTTGTTTATCCAAAAGTCAGGATGTCTTTAAAACTAATTTAAAAAAAATATTTATTAACCTATTTATTTAGTAAGTGTATTATTTGTATTGTATAGTGTATTATTATAGTAAGTGTATTATTTAAGTAAGTATTCCAGTAAGCACTTTGTCCTGGTCAGGGCCATGGTGGATCAGGATCCTATCCCAGTAATCCTGGGTGTAAGATGGGAATAAATCTTGTATGCCAAACATCTCAGGAAACCTGCACACACACACACACACACACACACACATACACACACAGACACACACACACACACACATTTACAGTGCAAGGAAGTCAGAGAACTTGGATGAAATCCATGCGGACATTGAAGAAGGCATGAAACTCCAGATAGCCAAAGTTCAGAAAGAATAAGTTTAACCAGAATGAATTAAATCAATAATTTATTAAATAAAGCATAATTTATTAATATTTTTAAGCACTAATTAAATCATAATTACTACTAAGTAAAAATAAGTATGGAAGAATGCATTGTTATTGGAATAATTAACAGTCACGGGACAAATTGTCAAGATATCCATTTACAGTTTCTCAGAGCAACTTTAAAGCACTGATGCCTTACCAACATTTATGTGCCTCTTTTTTATTTTATTTTTTTACTGTTGAAGCCTTTACCAATACTGGAAGACTTGTTGGACTTCCCTGCAATGAATGGTAAATAAATGTTCCTACTATATGTTTTTTTTTACTATATCAGTGATTATATCAGTGATCAGTAACTATATTACTATTATCAGTAATTTTCTTTTAAAGGGAACAAAGAACAAGAAAAAAAGATTTTAAAAGATTTTTAATTTTTTTAGTAAATCATTGGATTGAAATAAGCAAAGACTCTTATCAATCAACAGTTCACAAATTACAAATTATTCAGAAACAATGGTGAAATGTACTTGAAACAATTAAAATGAAACTCAGAAGGTGCAGTTATAGTGGGTGGCTAAGGCATTTAGAATTTCTTGTTTTCTTTTTTTTCATTGTGAATTTCCTTTTCTGTATATTTTTATGTTAATTCTCTATGTCTTATATATTATTTGTATAATGATCATTTATTGATTGATCTGTCATTATATAATGGCAGGGGACAATAATAGAAGTGTTTCACAAAATACAGGTTCTTTAAATAGGCTGGTGAAATGCTTCACAGTTTATTTTTCTCTCTTCAAGGGCCTGAAAGTAATTACATTGTTCATTTACATTTACATTTACATTTATGGCATTTGGCAGACCCCCCTATCCAGAGCAATTTAAATAAGTGCTTTCAAGTATCTATCAGTAAATACATTCTGATACTGGTTCACTGGGACCCAGGCTAAGAATACCATCAGTCTAAAAACTCTGTTGGAAGGTAATGCAGTATGATAGCATGCATAATTGTTTTTAAAATATGAGAATAAATTCAGAAAGTGCTAATCCAAGTACTTCCGAAAGAGGTAGCTCTTTAATTGTCATTTGAAGATACCCAGTGACTCAGCTGTTCGGACATCTAGGGGAAGTTCATTCCTCCACCTTGGTGCTAAAACAGAAAAGAGTCTAGATGCATATCTTCCTTGTGCCTTGAGACATGGTGGAACCAGTCAAGCAGTGCTGGTGGATTGGAGGGAGCCCAGTGCAGTGTGTGGGTGTGATAAGTGCTTTGATGTAGGAGAGTCATAGTCCATTTTTGGCTTTGTAGGCAAGCATCAGTGTTTTGAATCTGATGCAAGCAGCTACAGGAAGCCAATGGAAGAAGCGTAACAATGGGGTGGTGTGGGACAACTTGGGAAGGTTGAAAACAAGTTGTGAAGCTACATTCTGGATCAGTTGCAGAGGTCAAATGGTGCTCATAGGCAGATCCATCAGGAGTGAGTTACAGTAGTCTAGTCTTGAGATGACATGGGACTGAACAAGTACCCAAGTGGCCTGTGTAGAATGAAATGGACAAATCCTTCTGATGTTGAAGAGGAGAAATTGAAATGAGTGAGAAAGATTAGCACTATTAGAAGAAAAGGTGATTGTCCATGGTTACCCCCAAGGTAACATGAGGTGACTGAAGTTGAGATGTCCAGGGAGATAACAAGAACCTAATGTGGGCTTAAACCTAATCAGCTGGGATGAATAGCAGTTTAGGCTGCTGGGGTTTCAGTTGATGAGCTGCGATCCATGGTGAGATATCTGCCAGATGTGCAGAGATCCGTGTGGAGACATGAGTGTCTGAGGGAGGAAAGGAGAGGATATGTTGAGTGTTGTCTGCATAGCAGTGGTGTGAGAACCGATATAAAGATATTACTTCACCAAGAGATCTAGTATAGAGGAAGAATAGAAGAGGACCAAGTACCGAGCCCTGTGTGACACCAGCGGAGAATCTGCATGAAGCAGATATGGATCCCTTCCACATCATCTGATATGACCGACCTTCTAGGTAGGAAGCAAACCATTGCCATGATGAGCCACGAATTCCAGTCTTGTTGTTGACTTTGTAAAATGCTGCTGAAAGGTCGAAGAGTATGAGTACGGATGACTGTTTGACTGATCTAGCAGCATGTAACTTCTCAGTGAGAACCAAAAGGGCAGTTTCTATGGAATGTGTTGCTTTGAAGCCAGCCAAAGAAGTTTTGATTAGGATCGTGGAGGTTGTTATCCATATACCATATCCATATACAGTGAATCTAAAGAGACTCATTAGACCATGGATTAGAATTATTCTTATGTGATTTATATGTTTGTGTCTTTATTCATTTTTTTCTGATCTTTAATATGATTGTTCTTGATTGTTCATCCTAAGCACAAGTTTAGCTAATTGAAAAAGGTGCAAATTGCTTAAGTTCTGAAGCAAGTTTTAATTGTTTAATTATTCATTAATACAGTGTAAATTATGTTTTTGATGTAAGATGTTGTTAGTATTAAACTGTATGAGTTCACAGAATTCTTGTAAAGGTAAAAACATGAATATTTTCATGTGTGAAGACTACAGATATTAAAGAAAAGAATTAAAGATAAAAAAACAGATTTTTACACAGACAGATTAAAGGTATCACACTTAGGCAGTAAAGTGAAATTTGGATGGTGGCAGGAAGAAGTTCCAGTTTTAATTAGATCTCATACCTTGTAGAGAAAAAAATATAGAATTGTTATGAAAGGAAAATTCTTAAAATGAAAAATACCACAGTGTTCACTTTTTCAGGGGAGTGGGGTCAGGGGTTCTGCTGCAAGTGTGAGGAGGTTTTTCCTCAAGGCAACACAAGACAAGCAATAATGAAATGATCTGTTGCACAACAGTGAAAGAACCACAGGAACTATTAGAATTGATACAATGTGAATTGGCATTTTTTGGTGGAACTTGGGTCATTCTAGAATAAGTCCACACAAATAAGGTAGGCAAAGCAGTGAAAAAGCACCATAAAATATACCTCCTGAAATATGAATGTAATATTTTAGATTACTGAAAAGATTTAGTTTTGATTACTTTCAATGAGATGTCCCCCAGTTATCAGTCTTGACCTAGTTTCTGGACTTGCCCAAAACCACTGATTTTCAAAAATGTATTATTTCTTGAAGACCTGATAAACAAACTTTTTATGGGTTTAAAGTTTAAGAACAGAAGTTCATACCCTCCTGAGTTCCAGGGAAAAATGACTCTCACTTATTTTTTTCCTTAACTTTCCCCATAGTTTTGAAGACAATGAGCATAAAAATGTTTTTATTTCAAAGATATTAAGCATACACCACAATGAACATCAGAACATAGTGCAAACAAATCAAGTAATACATATAAGCCATATGGCAAAGAAATAAATCTGAAAACATTTTATTAAAATATAAAAGCAGTAGAAAATACCTATATCAAACAACAATGCTGTCTAGCGTCAAAAACTAAAGTCACTCTGATTCTAAAGGTATATGTGGAAATCTTTATGGAGTGTGAAAAACAATTCCCCTTCTTTGACACACAGAGGAAGACCTTGCATTTTGAGCATATAACATAGATTTTGCTGTTGCAGCCAGACCTGTGACACCTGAATGCATGCGTATCATCTACAATCACTGGGGGATGGATGGCCCCATAATGCCTCACAGTTGCATTTGGCTGTGATGCGGAGAAGTGTAGTCATCTTCACTGTCACCAGGCATTCCTGCTTGGCTGTGAGTAATCATCTGCTCACCTAGGAGCATTTTGAATTCAAGGAAATTTAGTGATTTCTTTCCCCAAATCTGGCAGTCAGCCATGTACTGAAGCCAGGAATTAGTGATTGCCAAGTCAAAAAAGTGGGACATTGTGCGCACAATCCATTTCAATTGGAGTACAATTGGACATCCTATCTTCACAATGAATTATCAAAATGAATTCTTTTTGTGATGTAAATAATCCAAGTCATGTAAGTAATAATGTAAACATGTAAATGTAATTCATATTTTTTCTTGATAACACAAAATCAGAGTGTACATTGTATTCTTGTCCCAGAGTGGACGTGACCAGTTTCAGCTTGCTTAGTTTCAAAGACTTATCCTCTGAGCTCTCTGCCTCAAATACTGCATCTGGATCTTCATCATCAGATAACTCAATGTCTGAGCCTTCATCAACCATTCACAGTAAAAGTCTCTCTGCATCTGTCAGTGAATCTCTTGCATTTCATTTGAAAAATTTAAATCAAAACGAATTCAAATGCCCACTGTGGAAGACATTTCATTAACAGTCTTTTATCAAGGTAAAACATTGTTACATAACTCAAGAAAATGTATTAGAGTATTCTTGAGATATTCATTCAAAAGATAACAACATTTATCAACAACAACAAGGCAAAAATTGGTAAATAAATATAATTAAGTACTTACATCGCTTCCATAAAACACCCCGATGATTATGGACACAATATGTTTGAAGAGGAAGAGGAAGTTCCCAAAACCCCACTCCCAAACATGTGGTATCATTTAAAGGTCTTAAATGAACTCTTTAAAACCAATGGAAGTTAATTCAATAGCTTGCACAGTGTGGGAGACAAAGAAGTTTAGGACAAAATTGAACTGGTCTAACTCACAAGGATACTGAGAAAAGTACAGAGCCCCTGATATATGTCAACCAGAGGCATAATTGTGGGATAATGGGGGCCCACCTTTGGGCTGAAGTGGTTTTAGGAGCCCTTTTTGTGCCCATTCATATGTCCTGAATTTGTTTTTATGTAAAGATATTACCCTAAACTTGCTAAACAAATCACTAATAACACATCCCCTTCACCAGCTTCCCTGAAACTAGACCACAAATACCCCAAAATATATTTTTGCACTCATTCACATTTCCACATTTCATTATCTATACCGTTTTATCCGTCTGGGTCGCGGGGAAGCTGGAGCCAATCCCAGCATTTTCGGGCGAGAGGCGGGGTACACCCTGGGCAGGTCGCCAGTCCACCACAAAGCCAACACAGACAAACAGCCACATACGTTCGCATTCACACCTATGGGCAATTTAGAGTAGCCAATTGACCTAATCTGCATGTCTTTGGACTATTGGAGGAAACCGGAGCACCCGGAGGAAACCCACCCATGCACGGGGAAAACATGCAAATTCCACACAGAAAGGCACCCTGGGTGATCCGGGGATCGAACCCAGGACCTTCTTGCTGTGAGGTGACAATGCTAACCACCACACCACCATGCCACCGACCTTTCCATTATTATAGGGTTAATTATTGCCACACCATTGTATATATTGCAACTCTGACATCAGATTCTGAATGACAGTGCTAGAAATAGGGCATTTGGCTATTTGCAACTCTATCATTACAAATAAAAAAGATAGGGCCCTCCAAAAATGCTTAAAAATCCAATAGAAAATATGAAGGTTGAAAAGATGGCTATGGTACCCAAATTGTGATGGGCCATAACTCCTGAATGCAGCAAAATATGAAGCTGAAACTTGGGATTCTTTCATTTGGCATTAAAGGGAATAAATTTAGAATTTTGTAAGCAAATCTGAGACATAATTGCAACAAATTTCCTATAATCTCTGTGATTTGGTATGGAATAACCCTTTTATCCATTGTGCTGTTGCAATATGATTGGATAACTACATAAATGAGCTAGTGTCCAGGTGTACCATTGAAATTGACCAGTGAGTATACTAGATTCCTATAACATTTATTTCAATGCCAAGCAGAACTCTGAAGGTGCTGGAAAGATCCACAGCACAGATAGAAGAAGCTGTTTACAGGAGTATCACAGCCTGGATACTCCAGAAACTTGGCTCAAGAGACTTTATGGAAGAGAGACAAGAAGAAAGCCATTATTGAAAGTCACATGAAATCCTATTTGTTAAAAAGCATTTTGTAGTGTCTTTAAACATGGGAAAAAATTTATCTGTTCTAATAAATAAATTATATACACATTCAGTGACTAATATTTTATAATATTTAAAGATAGTTTTGTTGTAACTAGAAACATATTATTTTCAGTATTCGGCCTAGAAAGTAAATAGTAACAGCTAGTTTATATTTTATTTCAATACTGTTAAAACTAATGTCTTTATGTAGTTGTTGATCTAAACATTTTCCTGTTTAAACAATTTTCCACCATTATTTAAGTTTTGGTATGTCAGTTTATAGATAGTAAGTGGAAAATGTTAGTATGAAGAATTTTTTATAGTGAGGAGCTGTGTAGAGGTGAGAGATGTGTGGGCGGTGAAGCCCTCCACATACACAGTCACTCAGATGGTTACCTGGCACTATGCATTTCCTGATTCTGCACTGTAAGATGAAGCAATCGCATGCAGCACTTTGTGGCTATGATCACATGAAAGTGCAAAGCGCTAAGCTGCAGTGGAAAATATTCTTGCTACACTTGTGTGCTGATATTTTACTGGTGGAGACAATTACCATGAAAATCCAACAGTTAAACACAAAGAGACACATTTAATTTATTTAATCATGCTTTTCACTTTCATTACATACAAACAGTCAAACCTCCCTCTCCTTGTTGTAATCAGTTTACTTTTGTACATGTTAAATTAAATTCTAATTGAATGCTAAAAACAATTGCTATCCTTATGCTCCACTCTGTTAGCAATCCTAAATATTCTTATACATCTAATATGTAAATAACAATACTACTGTAAAGTACTGTAATAAGATTACATTTTTTTTGTCTTCCACAGCAGAAGCAATACTATGCAGATTTTTGTGAATGAAATAACAGTGTCCAAATTGAATACAGGTATAGAATATAGAAATATTAGACATAAAAAACATATTTGGGGGATATTTTGTAAAACTTTTAAAATTGTGGCTTTTAGCTTTTATCACCACTTTGTGATTTTTTATT
This sequence comes from Parauchenoglanis punctatus, assembly GCA_030068025.1. Taxonomy (NCBI): domain Eukaryota; kingdom Metazoa; phylum Chordata; class Actinopteri; order Siluriformes; family Auchenoglanididae; genus Parauchenoglanis; species Parauchenoglanis punctatus. Next base: position 13,842,400 of record JAQQZU010000011.1, read on the forward strand.
ACCACTTTTTATTACCACTTTGTGTGGTTTTTTTTATTCAAAACCTTTTCTTTTATATTCTCAACTGTGACTCTTTAGTGCATTAGACAATATTAATGTTTAGTATTCAAAACTGAATGCTTGGCCACAAAGATGTTGAATTCTATGGTAGTATTATGATGGAATACATAATAACTCAGAAGTAAAAAGGTGGCATATTGTACTTTTGTTTGATACATAAGATCTAGATCTGGACGTGTCTACAGTAAACAAAAGAATCATGCAAAATAAATTATTTATGGTTTCCCATAAAAGTACACTTTTCTATTTAAGGTTAAAGCTTTTCAATAAGGTTTCTGTGAACGGTCTATGATTCAATTAGGATTTTATTTTAAAAAAATGTAAATAAAATGATGAAAAAAAAAGTCATCTGCATTTAATATTTTATCATCTCTAATATGATTTTTAAGTTTCAATACACAAGTTTCAATGTGTTTAAACAATTAAAATTAGGACATTATGCAATTGTAATTGTATAAGTGTTACAATTAATAAATATTCATAGGCACATTACAACCGCCACACAGTAAATGTATGCATATATTATTTTTAAAAGATCTTGTTCATTGCCATGTATGAATTATTCATATACACAGATCACTGAGCATAAACCACTTACTTAAACCTGAAAGTATGTAAATAACTTGAATATCAGTGTTTTGTCTGAGTAGTTTATGAAATATATTTTCAAAAAGCATTGAAAACCCAATTTGTCATTTTATAAAAAAAAAAACAAAGCTAAAACAATTTCACTGAGGCTTTGACTGAGGCCATCAAGTGGTAAGTAGAGAGAACCCATGATTTAAAAGAGTAGACAGCACTTTATTTACTAAGATGTGGCAGATTTTGGCATCTGTGATTCTGGACCTTGTAGGCCATTCAAAATTAACATGTTTTGTTTGTCTTTTGTTTGTTTATGTGATTATAACTTGGTGATGGCTGGATCTAATTTGAAGTGTGTTATAGCTTACTACTATCAGATGAAAAGAAAATGTAAATATTTATTGATAATAAATGGAATTAGTTCCATTCCAGTGGCAAATGGAATATGTCACACGATACATTCAATTTTCAGATTTCTATAGAGCTGTTTTGGGAGTACGTCTATTGCTAAAATCTTTAAAGAAATACATTTTAATACATTCTCCATGATAATGGAATGACTAGAATGCTTTCTTCATTACAAACCACTAAGATAGCATTAGGCATAATTACGGAGTTGTTCAAGGAATATGACAAAGGTGATTGATTAAATAATATCTTCTTGCTGCCTGAATCACCACTTAATAATTCTGCTATTTTTCTAAAAAGGTAAAAAATGTAAAGTGCAAAGATAATTAAAAAATATTTTTGAGTATTTAAAATAGTTTTAAATTCCTGAAGTCAAAATGAAGTCATTGGTTCTATGGTAATCATTTACAAAAAACATAATGCAATTCAGTATTCATTCAAATGTTTCATCACAGGATAATGGTGATCTGTCAGAAGAAACAAAGTATTGACTTGCAGTGACTTTTCCCTCTAAAGGCACAAATGGACACAAATCACACCAGCACAATACCTTCCATAGTATTGCAGAGCCAATGCATTTTCTTTTAATTTGTCACCTGTCTGTACAAGTGATATGGACTGATCTCCTGAAATACTTATATAATTATTTTACATATTTAAAAAAAAAATAATAGGGAATCTCCATAAATAAACCTGCAATAAATACATACAAGTTCAGATTTGAAATCTAAGCATCAAATACAATCAAAGTAGTGTGTACCAGAAGTGTATAAAGTAAGAATATTGTTTGTATCAGATTACTGAATTTCAGATTATTGTAATTTCCTGAACAAAAAATTGATAATATTTGGTATAAAATGCTTATTTCTGTTAGCAGTTAATAAAAAACATTACTCATATGAAGAGTTGAAAGCCATGAGCAGTGTGTCCTCTCAAAGTTGAAAAGAGACCTACAGCTCTCCAGCATTCTAAAAAGAAAACTACTGCAATTACAGTGAATTACAGCATGTGAAGCCAATAGAGTGTATAAGATGTTTATAATGTTATTTTATGCTTGATCTATCATGATAGAATTTTTTGATACAGATATCTCACAGACACAGTTGTGTTTATAACAATGTCAATATATGGCATTATATTAATTACAGTACAATGTGTTTTAATGACATTTCAATTAAGAGGGTCAAAGCACAAAATCATCCATGCTAAGGTACTGCTGTAGCAGAGAAGGTTAAAGGCCTCAAAGGGGGTAGCTTGGCAGTGCTGGAGCTCGAATCCTCAAGCATCTAAGCTGTAATCCAGAGTCTTTAACCACGGAACCACCACTGCTCAAGTTTTCAAAACTCTTCTTTTCAAAACAACACAACACTTTTCAAAACACAGTTCTTTTTACCAACATTCAGCTCAGTACAGCTGTTAATCTCACATCCGAAATGCACTAAAACTATCAACACACTTCATGCATGCCTCAAAATAAATCCATTTAACTAGAACACTAGCAAAGGTTCTCTCTCAACAAGAAGCCATTATGATTCATAACACAATGATCTGAAAAATAAATTAACATTACAAGATTATCATTTTCTATTTTGATTTTACATTAATCAACATTCCATTAAAAAAGAACAGTATTTTTTTTGTTTGTTTGTTTAAAACAATGTACTACAGCACGTGTCTAATACAAGGCCTGCAGACCAAATCCTCCAAAGGACCAGAGCCTCATTCCATTTGGCCAACATGAATTTGGAAAACATTCTACCGAAACAGCCCCATTGAGAGTTTACATAAAAACCGAAGTGTTGCCATCTGAAGGCTTGCACAAGTCCTGCATTGTGCTGGCAATGGCATAGCAAAAAATTAAATTTCGTGAGATTAAGAAAGATAGACAATAAAATCATGATTGTTTTCCTGATGTGTACAATTAAATTGGTAAATATGATGTGCTTGTGCATTTCAGGTGGAAGTCAGCCAGCATTAGGAGCAGTGATGACACAAATTTTTTATTTAAAATTTTAAGGCCAAATCTAGCATCAAACAATCTTCACATATTAATAATGCTGCTATAAAATACCTTTATAAGAGTTCCACAGAAGAAGAAAAAATGTGTAAATAACCTTTTAATAATAGGGTACAATTACACCTTATATTAAAAATCCTGATCCGCTTTTCTTTGTAGTAAACTCCAGCAGGCTACTTCACCTGCTCTCACCTCGATACCTCTGTGCTAGCTATCTGGCTAGGTGTAGCTACCTGGCTAGTAGCTTTCAAAACAGAAACAGGAAAAAAAATGCATCATCCAAACTGACTAATCCTACTACTCATTAATCCAATAAAATGTGATTAAACAAAGGTGCATTAAAAAAATCATTATAATCAGCATAATAAATGTTATAACAGTGGCAATCGGAGGTTTACACACTTACCATGGTCATGAATGTCATGGCAATATTGGGCTTGTTTTTTTCTAGGGATGAATGATTGTACAACATACACTTTTAATAGAAGAAAAACAAAATTTTGGTGCACAAGTTTTCATTTATTTTGGGTTTTCTGAAATCAAGACAGGGTCACAATTATACATACAGGGTCAAAAATATACATACACCCACTCAGATTATTAATGCATTATTAATTCAGAGGTGCTGAAAGCACCCAAATGTCTTTTAAAGTGCCAAGACCTCTTAGGTTCCTGTTAGTGATCCTGACTGAATACAGCTGGTAGCTTCTCTGTGTCAACATAAAAAGGGTTTGTTTGACAAGTTATTAGGCAGTGTACCCACTTTGCCAAGGTCTGGAAAAAGAACGAAACAGTCAAGCAAGTTTTACATTGCCATGTACTGAGAGGGCAATAAAGAATCCCCTGATCCAAAATCAAAGCCTACAAGCTGAACTAAAATTTACAGCTGACCACATGTTGGCCACAACGATGAGAGGTACGTTTGGAAGAGTTAACGTGAGCCATTTAACCCCAATCCAAAGAACAATGTACCAACTGCTAAATAACTGTTAAGCACGGTTAAACCAATGTGAATGGAATAATGAAAAAGGAGGACTACTTCAGAATTCTTCAGCATAACCAGAAATCATCAGCTATATCAGTGTTTCCCAAAGTGTGGGCCACGGCCCCCTGGTGGGCCATGAAGGTACTGCAGGTGGCCTATAAGAAGTCATTTACCATAAATAAAAACAAAGTCTTTAATTTTCAATTTTGTAATTAAGTTTGAAACTACCATAAAATATTTATGATTAAATATCCATATTTTAAAAAGTAATCAGAACTAATAAATTTAAATTACCTGCTATTCTTCATTTATTTAACCTATTTTTCATCCAGAAGATATCCAGTATTGCATCATTGACAAGGAATTGTGATTAATGGATGTAAGGTAAAATTCTTATTCTACATTTTTCTACTAGCATTTTTCTATCCACTAACTTTAACTTTGTATTTCCCAAGTTAGCATATCAATTGACCTGAACCCAGCACACCCCACCACGTTTCGGAAACCATTGGTCTGTCTCATTGTCTTCTGTGTCTTTACTTTCACACCTTGACACACACCCACATCCTAACATAAACACTCTAACATAGCACACACACACACACACACACACACACACACACACACACACATTAACTTGACCCTATTATTAA
>JAQQZU010000011.1:13847875-13864729 GCA_030068025.1 Parauchenoglanis punctatus
ACGATTGTCTTTGTGAACGACCGACCGTGCAGCATTGCTAAGTGGCTAAGATTTTCGGGACGATTCCTCAAGCTCATTAAATAAATTTGGGTCGCACATAAATTGACAGGGTCGGTCAGAAACCGGAACCAAACAATTTTTTTTTTTTTTTATGCCTAAGCTTAAAGCAAGCCCTGACCCTCAACCCTATTGAAAATATGTGGACTGTGCTCTAAAGTCTGGTCCATGCCAGGAAGTGAACGAATTTAACTGAACTCTACCAATTCTGCTAAGAAGAGTGGTCAAATTTCCAAACAGAATTCTTCTAGAATCTTGTTGATTTGAGAGTATCTACATCCAAATTGGGATAATGGTATAGGAATCATAGCACTTTTTATATGTGGTCCCCCACTTTTTTAATGGACCAAAAGTAAAGACCTAGAGATGTTTAAGTAAGGTCTAGAGATGTTCTAGAGATTGCTGTTAAAGTTCATTTCAGCATCCAAAGAACTGTCATTAATAGACAAGTAAGTCATCATTAGGCTGAAAAATCAAAACAAACTCCGCAGAGAGATGACAAAAACATTAGGTGTGGATTTCGGTTAGAGTTAGAATTACCAAGGATCGTCATGTCGTCACATTCAAGTAATGAGTTAACCCTTATTTAATTTTTAGGAATAGGTCTTAAAATTGTCTAACATTAGTTGCACGACAGTAGGGAAATTCATATTACCTCACAAGTAGATAAATATGTAGCTGGCATTATGCTAATATTGCTTGGTCTTTTGCCTACTAGGTCATTCACTTGCTTGACATTCAAGCTTGAAAGTCAATTTAACACTTGAAATTAGGCTCATACTGAATTTATAAGAATGGTCAAGAGTGCCATCAACATCCTTTTTTTTTCTTGTTGAGCCACCATGTCTTTTTTTTTTTTTTCTAATAATAAAAGTATCTGATTGTGATGGGCACTTATTGACCTTTCTTTTCTAAATAGAGTGAAATGGAAGTGGGGTAAGGGGGCATTGGGGAGTATCTGTAAGACCACTGACTAGAAGTCCATGTAAACTGACAATAAGTCACACACCATGGTTTTTCAAGGAAGTTTAGCCCCATAATATTCAATTCAGTTAAATTCAAATTTATTTTAAAGCACTTTTAACAACAAGCATCATCACAAAGCATCTTTATAGAAATATATAAATTCCGGTTCTAAATTTTGAACATGTGAATTTATAAATGTATCCCTAATGAGCAAGGCCGTGGTGCCGGTGGCAAGGAAAAACTCCTTAAAACAACATGAGGAAGAAACCTTGAGAGGAACCAGACTCCAGGGAACCCATCCGCATCTGGGTGACACCGGATAATATGATTACAAATAACCCCCTTCTGTAACTGTATGTTTTAAGGTCAAAAGTATAATTGTGTAGCCAGAAAATACATTATGGTTTTATCATGAAGTTTATTTTGTTAAAGTTATCACCTGTTCTCTGACTGAGACTTGAGTGCAAAACAGTCCGTAGCAGTTGAGGTCCTTAAGTTATCATGGCAAATGTAGGCCTAAGCCATTGTAGCAAAATTGTTTGCATCAACTCCAGTCCTAAGCCATCTTCACTGTTTTTAAGTATATCTTTAGGCTGTTCATATGGGGGTCATCCTCAGCAAGAGCATGCGGTTTCCAAGTGATGGGAAATCCAACTACAAGTAGGGCATCAGGATAGATCAAGTCGATCCGGAGAGCAAAATGATCAGGGTCAGGGCTGTATACCCGTGCTGATGTAATGGCTTATCTCATTCTACATATTTTCCAGGTTATTTGTGCTCTTAAGAAATAAAATCAACAAACTGCATCTTTAGGCATGTGGCACTGCTGCATTTCTCTCTCCGACTCAAAATGAGCACAAGACACAGCATTCTTTGTTTCAACACATACGTTTGATTAATAGCTGTCCAAAGACAGCAAGGTGTGCCAATAATGTTGTGAAAGTAGAGAGGCATTTAAGTCCAGTTAACATTTAAAAACACACACAAGCAGTCACACACACTGCATTTTCTCTGGCTGAATCCCAGCGTGAACAGGAAGCCAGTTGTCATTCGTCCTTCAACTAGACGGTAGCAGATTATACATGGATCAGTGGGAAGAAGCATAAGATCAAGCTACACAGTTAATGATAAACAAATGTAACTGTGGTTACATAAATAGAAATGGATCAGGAATATGAAGTTACTATGTATAGCTGCTTTTTTTAATTGCTTGTCTGTTAAAACTAGAAAAAGACCTTTGAAAAGGTTGTGAAATGTTGTGCATATTACATTGGCTTACTACTGAAGATTTTTTTGCACATGATCTGTCTTGACTTGACTCACACAGTACCTAGAAATTCAACATGGGTACTTCAATACAGCTCTGTTGGCTGGACAGGGGAGATACTGGGTATATCATGTCCGAACTGAGCCAAGCCACACTGCACATCTGGCGGAAAACCACTAATAATCTCTCTGTTTTCCTGTTAAGGGCAGATATCTGGTTTGATGACATCGACCCTGATGACCTTGAGGCCGCTGTGGGCTTGGAGGCTGCTAACCTTGTGAGGAAGAGGAGTGGTGTAACTAAAACAGATGCCAAAATTACACAAAGGAGCACGGAACGGTTGCTGGTCAAGGGAAGCACTTGCAATGGGTACAAAAGAAAATAATGCCAATTCAACTGTTTTTCCTGATTTGAACTCTGAAGAGTTCTATTAGCTTGTCTTCTGCTATGTCTTGATGGCAGAAGACAAGCTAATAGACTACAGCATCTGTGGTACATATCGTTGAGTAAGCATTGTTAACTATTTACACAAAGCAGCTACAACACTTCTCTTGTAGTTGTGGTGCCCGGGGCCATGACCCAAACCACAGACTACTGGGATAACCCATGGTGGCCAAAGATGTGGTAGTTGTTGCAATATAAGCCTTATTGCTTCTCTTTAAAATATTTGTGTACATGAAATCAGTAATTGATGAAAGGACAATAATTAACATTTTCTGTGCTGGGGAAATTTATTTGGAAACACTAGAGCATTATTGGAAAATGCTTTGAGTTCTGGTATTTGTAGCCTGCTTCTCTTACATTAATTATTTTGTTGTTATCTTTCTTTTTTTCTTTGCTGCTTATCATGATTGACAGATTGACACGCACCATTGCTATGGATTGTGAGATGGTAGGGGTGGGACCTGGAGGAGAGGAGAGCATGCTGGCACGTGTCTCCATCGTCAACTACTTTGGCAAATGTGTTTATGACAAATATGTTAAACCAACAGAGAAAGTCATTGACTACAGGACAGCCGTGAGTGGCATTCGGCCTGCAGACATCGAACATGGTGAGCAAAAGAAATTATATTTTTAGCATCGTATAGTATTAAGCAATCACCTTAATATTATCATTACCTGCATGGCCAAATATCCTATTCCGATATCTTGTTATGAAGCAACATCATTCGATTCTTGCTAAAGTTATATTTAATTTTGATTAATTGGGGGCAAAGCAGCACCCATTGTGTTTCTACCTTTTTTTGTTATTAGTCAACAACAACATTTTCTTTTGGCTAGGGTGTCTATAGCAGCCCATAAAACTGTATGGTAAAAAGTTGTGAAATTTGGCACACTGATTGGGGACAGTCCCCTGATTCTGTTCACCAAGTTTCATGTTTGCACCTTGTGCTCTACCGCCACCAATCATTCAAATTTGGAGGTATGTTTAAGGATGTAACCTGAACTTTATTCCTGATTATCAAAAAAGAATTTATGATTGGATTTACCGAGTTCAGCGCACCCCACAACATCAATTTCTGCCATGCTGGATTTTCTGTCATGTTGTATTTTATGAAAAAGAAAAAAGAAAAAAAATTCACCAAGTTTGCTTGGTGACTCGGATCACATCTCACAAGTTATCAATAGGGTTTTTTAAATTTTCGTTTGTCCATTACAGCCAATTGAAATTGGAAGCAAAGCTGCCACACAGGAATTGAGATCATATCTCAGCAAATGTTTGATGTATCAACACCAAAATTGGTACACAAACTCAGTACCCCTTGCTGAGGATCTGAAAAAAACTTGAGACCACAAGGGGGTGCGACACTAAGTAAAAACATGTTTTGCCTATTAAAAGTTGATATGTCAAAAATGTAATTCCTTTTATATGGTTTTATTTTAGGAGATCCCAAGGCAGAGACAAAAGTGTTGGTCCATTACAGTTAATCCAAAATGGTGGCAAAGCCACCAAACAGGACCTGAGGTCATAAATCAGCAATGCTTTGATGCATCAAAACCAGACTTGGTATATGGACTCGGAACGCATTCTGAGGAAACATTTTTGCATCATTTGACCACTGGGGGCACTGCAATAAGCTTAAATACATATTGTCTAATAACTGCTGATCTGTTTGTCTTAAAAACTGATTCACATGTCCGGTGATACCATGGGAGGTCACTAGGCTGAGACAGTCATTTTTTTTGTCAACCTGATTGTGTGTCCATATTGGATTTTATCAAAAAGTTAAAAAATTTTCCCAATCTTGACCAAACTTGTCACACAGATAATCTGTGGACCAAGCCTCATAAAAAGTCACAAAGTTATCAAGTGGATTTATTAAACCATTGACAGCCAATCAAAATTGGCAGTGATGCCACCCAACAGGAAGTGAGGTGTATCTCAGCAACACTTTGATGTGTTGACATAAGACTTGGTATATGGACTTGGGATAACTTCCTAAGAATGTGCAAGTTTGACCACCGAGGGGTGCTGCAATAACCAGAACAAAAGTGATTCATGTGTCAGGTGATTCTTTAGATTAGACATGAAAACAATTGTCATGTCAACTTAACACAGCTGCCATTTTGGTTTTTGTATGAAAAAATTGAGAATTTTCACAGGCCAAAAATTTTGTCCAATATTCATCAAATGTGGCAGAAATGAATTTTGGACCAAGATTCATGAAAGTTAGCAATTTTCAAAAATTTAATTTCAAATAATTTTCAAAAGCATCCATTTGCTATAGTCCATTGGAATTAGCAGTGAATCCGCCAAACAGGAGATAAGGTCAGATCTCGGATGCACACATAAAACTTATCGGTGCTTACAGGAATTCTTTTCACATGATCAGATATGTATGTTGCCATGGTGACTGTCCTGCTGGACTGCTTGGCCCTCTCATCACTGCTTGTAGCTATATATTTTAATTGTATCCAGCGTTATGTTCAAATAAATTGAATTCATACAGTATATAGTAATGCAAGTCCAGTTGTAGTCCACTGCCAAGTTAATAAATAATTAAAAAATCTGAGTAGTTAAAATGAAATATATTATGTTATTTTAGATGTTCATGTGTGAATATCCTGTTTGCTTACATTGGTACACTTCTCCAAAGGAACCTTTTTTTTAAAATTTGTGTTAAATTAATTAGTGAAGAAATAATTGTTACAGTTTTACTAATGAAATAAACCAAGTCTTATATTGACATAATGTTGACATTGGACTTTCAATCCTGTTCTTTATATTGTGCTTATAATTGGTACTCCATTCCTACTGTATGTTTCTCAGGGGAGAACTTCAAAATAATACAACAGGAAGTGGCTAAGATTCTGGAGGGACGAATATTAGTGGGACATGCAGTCCATAATGATCTAAAGGTGCTGTAAACCACTGAGTTCAGGCTGAATGTATATTGTATAAAAATGTAAGTCACTGTAAGATCTCCTCATTGTTTCTCTCTTTTAGATTTTGTTACTGGATCACCCAAAAAGAAATACAAGAGACACTCAGAAGTACAAACCGTTTAAGAAGATTGTAAAGGTATTGATAGTTTTCTAAACATACTACAGAGAGTCTTTTTTGAGCTTCTTATAGATGTAAATATAAATGTTGAAAATGTCTCTCTCACTATCTTGTATGCAGAGTGGACGTCCGGCGCTGAGGGTTTTGTGTCAGGAGATTCTGAATGTGAAAGTGCAGCAGGGAGAGCACTCATCTGTATGTACATCTTTAGTTTTATTAAAATGCATACCTACTGTCTGTGTTGCTGGCGTTGCACAAGTTTCTGTTGCGCTACTTGGGAGCATTGTTGGCCCAGTGATTTTTAAATTACTTTGGATTTTGACTTGTAGTTCCCTCTGAAAGTATTGGACAGCAATGCCAATCCTTTTGATTTTGCTATACGTTGAGACATCTGGGTTTGAGTTCAGAACATGAATGAGATCAGGGATCAGAATTTCAGCTATGAATATATTGCAAAATATTAAAGCTTTTAATGGTCTCAATTATTGGGCAGAAAATTAGCAAGAACTAAAAAAAAAAAACACTACTGAGACCTCTGCCATCTTTTGCTCATCAATGCTCGTTGCTGAAACTGTTTGGGAGAAAAGCTGTAAACAGGGAAGTTCACTTACATAGTCTTCTGATATGCAAAGAGAAAATCATGAAAAGATTTAAATGTTTAAATGATATAAAATTGAAACTAACTTATCTGGGTGTTCAAAATTTTCCAAAATATCTTCTGTTTGAAAACTTTAACATTGAGTGGAACGACATGAACTCTTCTTTCTCTAAAACGCCATCTGGAAGTTTACCTTCAGTATTTAAAGGAAATCAAGGGAAAAGCTGTCCCACAACAAATTACTTTAATCTATTTCTTTAATTCTTGCTAATTTTCCTGACCAATGATTTGCTGTTGAGACCATTAAAAGTTCAAAAGATACAATAAAAGATACAAAAGAGACAATAGCTCAGAATTTCAAACACAAATGTCTTCATTGATTAGCAGAAGCAAAAGAATTGGCCTTGCTGTACGATACCTTTTGAGGGGACTGTGTACTTGTTACTTTTGAACCAACAATATGGTATGTGCATGCCTGCATGTGTGTATTATAGGTCCAAGATGCTCAGGCCACCATGCGTTTGTACACTCTGGTGAAGAAGAAGTGGGAGGCAGATCTTAAAGCTAGACGGGGGCAGACCACCAGCCAAAAAGGCCCTCGCAAACCCAGAGCCAAAGTTGAATTGAGAACAGCTCAAATGTGTTACACATATGGACAATGAAAATGAAATGGTGATTTCATCACATTACATTATGCAGAATCAGTAGTAAACTGCCCCTTACTTACAGTATTGTCAGTCTTATAATTGGTAACATTTGTCATGGCATCTTTAACTTTGGGATCCATTTAAGGATCAAGAATTACACACACAAGCTCTCTACTTCATAGGTGACTGCAATAAAATAATGTAGTTATCACAATAGTTGTATTCCTCCAGTACAGTCTTTTGGAAATGTTCCACATATATGTGTATCCACACAACATATATTTGTATTTAAGACATTGTGGGAACTTTATCTAACAGTTTGTTTTATTCTTCAGAGTCATTTGGAATGCGTTCTATTAAAAGACATGAACTCTGCATATATGAGTTTTACCGTCTATACCCCATTAACATTTCTGAAGTATTTGTTTGTTATACTGAGGAGGGTATAACATTTTGTGTGTGTGTGTGTGTGAGCGAGAGAGTGTGCCAGGGAACAAGTCCTTATCTTTTGATTTATCTTGTTGGCTGAATCATAAACTGATCAGTCGATTTCTTATTATCTATGTGGTTTAGTAGTGTTTGATAGTTTATAAGTCAGATGCAAATTGGACTGTATTTCCTGCAAAGAAAGCAGCTTAGCTGCCTGGATTTCAAGTGTAAACAGTTCTGTTGGCATAAGCGTGCTTTATTTTCATTTATTCAAAGTGATTTGTTTTATTGTAATCTAATTTTTTATTTTATTAAAACACTGATCATGTGTTTTTTTTTGTTTTTGTTTTTTTTTTTTTTTTTGTTTTGATCTTAAGAGCAGAAGACAACAGCTGCAAAGTTATATGCCTTTATTTGTGTATAAACTATTGCATTTCGTGTTCACTACTTTTTCTATTGTTTACCAAGTGGAATCATCTGAGCACAGGACACACTCAACATGGTGGTCACGTGAACATGGTTTAGCCAACGTTAATCTCATACATTGTCAATTTTATGTCATTCAAGTCTGTGCTGGTAGCAGTAAATCAGAAAACCTGGCTATAGCTACTAACAAATGCTAATAAATGCCATTCAGTTACACTGGTGAGCTAGTTACCCAAGATTCGCTAATGATTGGGCTATTTGTTCTGTTAAAAAAACAAGAAAATATGACCATGTTCAATTTATTTACACTTATATTTAGAGCTGTACTCAAAGGTACTTCTGTTGTCTGCTATGTTTGTTTTTGTTTTTTATTTTTTATTTTGAGATGTTAGAAATCACTGCGTTGCATCATGGGATGCAGTAACCAATGATGTGAGCTCTTGCTGTATACTGGAAAATTTCTCCAGAGTATCCTGTGTAACTGTTGTGTACTGCAAAATTGTATTTTTCTGCACTTGTATTTTACATGTACTGCATATTACTGCTCTTCCATCAAGATCAGTCTATGAGCAGTATATGGTACAGAGTCTCGGACCATATTTATACCTGGTGTACTACTCTTATGGTGTGGTACTGAGTTGTAGGGTTACTCATTGTCAGTGTAAATTTAGATACAGCTTCACCACTAATCTGAACTTATCTTCAGCTGGTCACTAAGATTTTTGCTGCTGGGTAGCGTTCAGTCCCTTAGTTGTTTAAAGATTTGAATAAATAAATAGACTCTTGTAATTCATTTCAACATGAAATGAATCTGGTATCTGGCATCAGCCAAATAACATAATCCAGCTAGGCAAGGCTAAACTTTGGGGGATTGGTTTAACTTTGTAATGGAATTTTGTCAAAGTCAGATGAATAACATGCATGTATTCATCTAGCAGATGCACGTATTCATAGTGACATACTAGTGAGGGAAAAATCCAAGCAGATGGATAAGCCCAATGAACCTTTATCAGTCTGAGATTTGAAGACAATTTTCTATCCCTTAGCAGAGAGCATGAATTGCACAGCTGCCATGTTAAGCAGCGCCTAAAGTTATCTAAAGTTGTATAATCGGTAGCCAGGTTTCCATTAACCTGCTTTAATGTGCAGTTTGAAATTTCTAACTAAAAATAGAGGAATGGAAGACTGTGTATTTTGAGGGGTAAACCCCCCCCCCCCCCCCCCCTCAAATATTGCAAAAAGTTTTTACGCTCACAGGAGGAGGTTCTTCAGACTATTCAAGAAAGTAATATGTCGCAAAGCTTAAATGGAATAATTTTTCACATTTAAGTCATGACATGATATAAAAATGCAAGTAAAATGCTACCTTTTTGAAAAACGAGTGCTCTGTAAGAGCTATTGCAAGAGAAGAAAACCCAGCTTTAATAACATAACATCACTTAGGGGAAACGGACCATTCATAGTTGCTTTGTCTCAATTTTTAAAATATCACTTCTAGTTCATGCAAAACTTCAGTGGAAACTTAGCTTCTGTGGTGTGGAAATCAATGGCTGTGTTGGCTTTTTAAGCAGAGAATTAGGGCCTTTTCTGCAAAACTCAGGTGAATTTATTGCCTGAAACAATGTTAGAAAAATGATAAATTTACATTGATTTTTATGTTCAAACTAAAGAAACTCCACACACTTTCCACTCCTCCTTAGAGAGCACAGCCAAAACAAAACAAACGGAAGGACATTTGATTGTTAGGTTATTTTCATGCTTTTACAACATTTTTAGTGTTTTCCCTTTATCATGTACTGTAAATCAGTTTTACACACATTTTTAAAGTTTAAATATAATGTTTAAATATAGAATTGTAAACCCAACACTTGTGACACGGTTAACAGTATCCAACTGGCTCCACTGCACAGAGAAAATCAATATGCCACAAGAGTGTTTTACTGTTATTTTATAGCCTAAATCCACCTTACCCAAAAACAATATGATAAAAATCCGTGTTCAGTGAATAATTTATTATTAATATTTACAATAAATAATTCTTCTGTCATGCAATGTAGTCAGTTAACAGTAAGATTTGGTTGCTAAGCAAGCTTTCAGGGCAGAGTTTAAGGCATTCCATGGACAAAACAATGGCTTAATGCTCAAGATTACTGGTTACAACCTGGTACATTAATACAGAATTAAATTATTGTGATGTAGCCACAGGCATGCATAGATCATGGTATTTTAAAACGACTGAATCCATTTGTTTAATAAACTATCCCTGCTCTGAAGTAAACTAGTAAGGCAGCTACAGAAAATATTACTGTATCTAGCTGTCAATCTTTCGTATTTGGTTTGGAATAATATGTCTTGAATACTACAGCTAACATGAACAGTTTATTTACTTGGTTTGGTATTATTTGGAGAGGCTTGTTCAGTTTTACACATTTGTTTTTTTGTTTTGTTTGTACACTTTACTACATTATCTAGTAGCTAGAGGGGTAGCTTTAGTCTTACAGAATTTTCTTTCACCTCCAACACGCATCATCAGTGTGGTTTCCCCCACCATCAGTATTAAAACCAGAACAAAAATCCTGCTCTACTGTGTGACAGGCATTATTTACAAAAGATGCATCATAGATTATTTATTTATTTTATTTCTTTAGCTGTAGTTACAGTACCACATTATTCTGAATTCATAGTAACAGTGACAACCAAATGTATTAAGAGACAGTGATCTTCACACTCAATCTTGGACAATATGCAGGTTAGTGGTTTTTAATACCTTTTTGAAAGAGAATGCTGAGCTGACATCCTGCTGGTGTAAGTATAACCTTAATGGAGAACAGTAATAGTAACTTTAAATCACCTTTGACATTTTTAAAATAGGAGGTCTTAGTGATAAATTGTGTTTTATACAAATTTACACTGTTGCATCTTACATGCATGTTGCATCCTGTTTCTCCAAAGAGAAATACCTGAAGTCAGGTAAAAAATATTGAACTTTGACCTGAAGAAGTACGTGATTCATTCAAAGTACACTTTTGACCTCAAACGTAGCTGACTTTAACCAAGACCTTTAATGCTGGTTTGCGTTTTAAAGTATAAGTAAAATAAGTTCTTAGCTGGCTAGTTCCTAGTGTCTTCAGTGTCTTTGTTCGTAAAATAGGCTAACAATAAGTTAACATTCTAACATACTGTATCATTTAGCATTTGGTTTGTAACATTACGCTTTCTTTTATTATGCTGCAAAACTGTTTAATTTTTGGAGGGCCTACCTTGTCTTGCTCTTCCTAAGGCACATTTTTTTCTGTATTTTTACTTGTAATTGTATAGCGTTGTAATTCAACAATTCAATGTTCTAGAATTATGCATACGTTCTTATGCTACATTTAAATGTGGTTAACGGCCGTATGCTAGCTAGCTAGCTAGCGCATTAGCCACATTATTATCAGCAGGAGCCCTCGTCCTGTGCTTTCTACACTCTGTCCTGCATACTTCAGTGTTTTTACCTGCTTTACCACCACCCACTTCAGGTTTTTTTTCCCTTCACTTTTTTCTATTTGTTTTGAAGGTTTTTTGGGGGTGGGAGGGGGTGTATGGGTCAAATTAACTGATTAGTTGATTTAGGTGTTCGAGCAGTGATACACACTAAAATACAAAGGGCAGGTGGTACTACAAAACTAGGCTTGGGAACATGTGATCTAGCTTTATGTTCTGCATTCATATTTCTCAAATGCATAGCGATAGTTTTTTTTATGATTACCCACTTAAATGTGTTGTGCCTTTTAACAACCCATGGCAAAATCATAGTTTCACTAATACCATTCAAACACCACAGTCTCATTCAGAAGATACATAATCATTGCATTCTGTTTGACTGGTGACAAACATGTACACACACACATACAAACACAAAATATACTTCCATCTTCCATATTAAACATGCAGCTAGGTAGAGCTTGGTTCCATCCTTAAACTACAGTGAGCTTGCACTGGAGGACAAAATCAGTCAGAAATTTCCATTCTAGATAATTTATAAATAACGTCCATGGAAAATAGCTATTCTAGCCACAGTTTTAATCTGCAAAGTGGACAAGTCAGGTGAAAAAAAATCCCACTCATCACAACTCCCAACAACTACAGTAACCAATGGTGTAAATATGAATATGAAAGAGAATTAAGGATTAGTCAGTAGCATGTATTCTGGTTTTCTGTTCAGATGGCTGTGTATGAGGTTGGTTTAGTGTCTGAATTAGGTAGTTACAAGCTCCATTATGTAGGATTCAACCACCTGAATATCCCACAACCCCTTACTTCCCAAGCTTGTGTTGGAATGTGTGGTGGCTGTCAGATGATCATAACGTACTTAAAAGTACGCAATGAACTTGCACTCGCAGTCCTTTGGTTGTTCTGTGCTAAATAATAAGTATGATACGCCATCATACTTGGAGGAAAGCACAAGCAAACACTGATTCCTCTTATTTCTTCTTTTCATCTTCATCTTCCTTCTGGATTCACACTGCCACTTGTAAAAATGAAACGTGGAAGGTGCTCTATTGAGCTTTGTCCTTTCTGTGCCACTATAGCGATGCAACATGGCAGCTCTGAGGTGGACCCGTACCCTGTGTAGATGTAAAGGGCTCATTCTAAGCATTATGAAAACACAATGATTTAGTGTTACACATAATTATACACTAATAAAAACATATGAATGTTTGAATTCCACACGTATATTATGGAATATGTACTCAGGTTCTGCTAATAGAGCCCCTCAAATCCTACATAGTGGGCCTTGAAAATAAATAAAAAGGAAAACCAAACTTCACTACACAATGGCCAATCATGACCAGAGCACCCTTGAAACAGGAAAATTCAAACACCGAAAAAAATGACTCTATAACATGAAAACTTAGAGACCATAGATGTTTTGTCTGATGTGAAAGTAAGAAATGTAGTGCAAGTAAAAATCACAACATGAGCCATAAAATAATCTCCCAAACACAGAAATGGAGAGAGGAATAGGAGAGGTAGAAGAACGGGAGGTAACAGAAGACAGGAGAGAAGTCACGGAGCCAAGCCATCTGTTGTGCCTGCAAGTTTTTCTTCATCAGCTTGTTTCTGGTGCTGCAACCGAGCGTAGCTAACCGCATCCCCCCTTAACAAAACAAAATGGAGACAGGGAGACAAAAGAAGACAGAGACATACACATTGGGGGTAAGTATGTAAGTGAGTCAGTGTATTAGAAACGGATAAGTCTGGAGTCAGTCAAAAATAACATCTTAAGCAAATTACAATGTGTGAATTGTGAAAAATTTGTGAAAAACCATTAAATATTTTAAGTTGGTCATGAGGCAAAAAAAGGACAAGAAATCTGTTAATATTTACACACACTCATACAATTGCATATTCACAGCAAAAAATAGTGAGATTACTGTATTGTAAATGTACAAATATATGTTTAGTAAGGAAATTCTCACTTCTTTCCAAGGGAAGCAAGTCCATAAAGCACCCCCGTAGCAAAGGCAATAGCGTTTCCAAACAGCGTGGTGATGGACAGACTGAGAAACACAGGGAACAGCGCCAATCTGATAGAGAACCAAACTTATAATTAATCATTCATCTCATGTTCTTCACTGTATAGTTTCAGGCCCTTACCCAAAATAATGCCATATAACATGGTCACTTATGCTTTATATTTTACTGTGATAATTACATAATTAGGACAATAGTTGACTCAGTTATAGATTAGATTTGTTTTCCTACAATCCATATCTATGCAAGAGACTTTAATGTAGGTGTCTTCAGACTTATCTGCAAAGGACAGATATGGCTGCAGGTTTTCATCCCACCTTTCATGAGCTAGACACCTCATAATCAATTAAAAATGGCATATCATTCAAAATGTTTTATTTTCTGCAGCATGAAAAAAGTATCAGTTTTATTTTTTCCACTCCTCATAGTATAATAACATTTATATACAGTGACTTATGGGTCAAAAGTTCAGGTTTTTGTTGGACAATATCCAACACAAATGCAATAAGCAACCCAACTACTCAAGGCCTTTATGGCGTTACCATAATACACTCTATTTTTTCCATCCCCACTTCATCTGTTCTCTCTTACACACTCTAACATGTTAACCCACACTGACCCACAGTAAAGCACCGCTTTTTGCCAGGGTCGCATCCTGTCCGCACGGTCTGCTATGGCATTTGCAAACTCCACAAACTGACAGCAGAATGGAACTTCACAGATGAACAACACACATGCTGTGACCCTGCAAATACACAAGGAGTGTGTCCATAAACATACACTGAAAGCATTCCCCTGAAAGAGTGAAATTTGCAGAACACGTCTCTTAACCTGCTAAATGCCACATACAAACAGAGTACAGTGTGTGTGTACACACTTGTACTTACTACATATTGAGTATTTGTATATATTGCATTTGTAGCATATTGTATTTAACTAACAAATTGAATACATTTTTGGGAAGTGAGGACATTTTGTTTGGCGAAAACGTCAGGATAGAATTAAGGGCATACTCACACTAGGTGATCTGACCCACTCCCCAGAACATTTGACCCCTAAAGACAAGATCATGTGACCAGTGTGATCTCTCCACGCCGCTCCCGGGGGGGGCTTGGAAGAGGTGCCCCCAGGAGCAGATTGGTTGGGTTTATGCACAGTGTGATCGCTAACCGCACCTAGGCACTGAACCTGTGCAATTTTCTACACATTTGAGAAAATTAGGGTTACTAATGGATCTGGCTCTCACCTTACTGTCACCAACTACCTTGCTGGACTCATGAAAAAACTTGTGTTTTAATGTGAGTAATATTATCATTAGTTTGTGGAAATGTAAGGAGAAGCATGATGTTCCTGTTTGAATTGTCCTGAACATCTTTGTTATGTAACTTGCAAAACATTTTCAATCAATTAGCTTATAAAAGTAAAAAGTTAATCTAAACCCTGCTTTTTAACCAAGTCAATCCCAAAAAAGAGTCAATTCACTAATCTCAAGCATATAAAACACTAAGGGTTAAATGCAAACCTTTTGAGTCAATTCCACACACTGAAAATTATTCATCTCGCATGTGCACACAGCAAGCAAAATTAACTTGGCATTGGAGAGATTCAGTGAGCAAAACAGGCAGTGGATATTTATTTTATCTTAATTTTGAATTTGTCTGGTTGAAATACAGACACACAGCTGCAAAAAGTGGGGTAAGTATTTAAAAAAGTGATAACAGAAAACAATGTAGGCTACATACCGTCACCTTGAGTTAGTCTGAGTGTATATTCAGTACAATTCATATACAGAGTCAGCCAAAAAAAAAAAAATGTATACATAGTTTAGGAACACTTCTACACATAAATGTCTTTAAGCTAATGGCCACCACTTTGAGCACCTCTTGTAACTGTAAAGGCCAAAGATAACTTTATTAATCTCATGATGTCTGAATAAATTTAGTATTAAAATATTTATACACATTTTTCTTTTCCTGAAGTGTGTATACATTTTTTTGGCTGAGTCTGTATAATGGTTATAGTGAATGAGTATTACCATACATTTGGTTGACATGAACACTTGATAATATTCTCATGCTATTACAGATTATCTGATAAACTTCACTAATGCTGTAATTAGTAAACTGCTATTTAATTATGCCTAAGTGAAAAAGTTCTGTAGTAGTGCTGATTAAAATGCTTCAAATAAATATTTTAAATTTATTTAAAAAAAAATAAAACCAATTGGATTATCAAGGAACTATTATTCAATTAACACCCTAAAATAATAATATAAAATAAAAATTAATATAAATAATCAGTGGGTGCAGCCCTAAATAAAAGTGATATACTATCATGTACATGTGCGCACAACACTTCACGAGTCTCTCATTACCACTCTGGTATTGAGTGAAATCATAGCTAATCTCATGGCCCCAATTCATTATCATGGCCTATAGTGAAAAAGTGTGTTCACTGGGTGGAAATTTCTCCATTATTTTGTCTTTAAATCAGAAATCAAACAAGCTATGCTTTCCAACTGAGAAAATGCTGTCATCAGTCTCATATTTGGTATTGGTAATCCAAAAGTAACTGAAAGTAATCGGTTACATTAATTTTGTGATAATCAGATTGGGTTACTGACTACATTTTTTAGTAAGTCATTTTTAACTGTATCAGAATACATTTTTAAAGTAACCCTCCAAACCCTGGGGTTGGGGTTAGACATTTAGTTATAGACATTAACCGTTGTAACGGTTAAGATTAGGGTAAGGGGCTAGGGAATACTTTCAGTTAGTAACTTAAATAACTTTCAGTTAGTTTTCACAAATATAGCAGTATGTGTGTGTGTGTGTGTGTGTGTGTGTGTGTGTGTGTGTGTGTACTCACACCATCCAGACTCCTGCAGCAATATTTAATGGGTGCACAGTAACACAGTTCCAAACACCCATCACAGCACAGGCTAGAAAGATAGAGAAAGAGAAAATGTAACTCAATCAGCATTAAATCCACAACACATTAAATAAAAATTAGTTCTACCAGTAGCCCCACTATCAATAAAAAAAATACACATTCCACACTCTTGTCTTATATATTTTAATGAACCACTATAATCCATTAGCATTAGGCTGAAGAGAAAAGAGAGCTATTCATGCAAGCCAATGCCAAACACATACATACTTGTATACAATACCCCTCTGTGTTTCTGCTGAATAAAATGATGCTACTAAAATGCCTTCAGTCCTCCTCAATGTTTTGTGTGTGGGGGGTGTATAATGGGAGTGTGAAATGTCATATACATGCAAGTTTTTTGAGAAAGCTTTTTATGCTGGTTTTATAATCTATTAGGACTAAGTTTTAATTTCCTGAATTGGATTCTTTCAGAAGCGGCATGGTGGTGCAGTGGTTAGCACTGTCGCCTCACAGCAAGAAGGTCCTGGGTTCGATCCCTGGGTCACCCAGG
>JAQQZU010000011.1:13891655-13911327 GCA_030068025.1 Parauchenoglanis punctatus
ATGAAGAAACTGCAATGCAGGGTACTGACAGTGACACTGACCCGGATTTTGAACCGTGCTCATCAGGCGATCCACATATGATAACATACTCCGAATTGAACAATTGGAAGAGGTGTCCCTGGGAGCGAATCACCTGGGCTCATGCACAGTATGATTGCTAACTGCACCTAGGCAACAAACTCCTATCACAGGCACTTTTCAATTCAGTGGAGAATATTAGGGTTAATAACTTGTCTGGCTCTCACTGATTGATGAATGCGGATGGTGGTCGGTGAGTAAAGCTGCAAATTCTTCCTGCAGTTTCTGCTGCTTCTGTAAACATCTTATACGTGCAGCACAATTAACTTAAAATCACAGCATTGCATAACCCACCGCACCCAAAATAATCCACAATGTAAAACCAGTCTCGATGTAAAACCAGGGAGCAGAATGGTAAGCGCAGTGTGAGTGCAGACCAGTGATGAGCGGGGGGACAACCGCTCTCAGGCGTGGTATAAGGGAATTGAACCAAATCAAATACACCCAGAGGCAATTGAGTAAACCCACAGAAAAGTTTATCATTGTCATTGTGGTGGGGAAACAAAAAAAGCAGTCTTGAAGTCTCCCTCTAAAATTACGAGTCCAAACCATGCTTCCCTAGTCCAAGACATATTCAGGATCGAGTAGATTTGATTTCAATTCTAATTCAGCAGTTATAGAAATACTGAAACCAACCTGTTTGGCATCAACAATCATGCCACGGTCAGAATCATTGAGATCACAAATTTCAAATTCTGGATATAATAATGTTGGGGCCGGGGGTGGATGGGTAAGCAAAGGTGTAGGTTCCCTGGGCTTTATAGTTTATTCAAAAGTTTATGCATGTGTATTACTTATGGTACTTATGTGCATATTGTGTATGTTTTGTGCAGTATGGACTTTGACTATCTTTGTGAGATTCCTGTTCTCACTCTGGACGTCAATGATGACTTTAAAGGCGATAAATTCAAATGTGCTGACATGATTGAAAAGGTAGCAACATTTTTCTTGTCTTTCCCTCTCCCTCATAACTCATGTTTATGTGTACACACACACACACACACACACACACACACAAAATGAATGTGGCATTCTGTCAGAGGAAGAATGTATTTAGGTGTCTAAGTGTATTTAAAATTATTTTGAGCCAACTATACAATGAGTACCCTCAAGAGTGCATGAAAGAGTGTACAGCAGTGCATACTGCACATTTGTACACAAGTCACTGTGTGTGTGTTAGAGTCAGAAATGTTTCTAATGAAGATGAAATAAATGATTAGATTGTTTTATCTTGATGAGGGAGACAAGAATAATTGCACAGAGAGTGAAGAGAACAGAACATATTCATTCACATAAACACATCTTTTCATCAATACACACAACTGTATTCTTTCTCTCTTTCATATCAGATAAGAGTAATGAACATGAACTGTTGTTAACTACAGTGTTTTCCCTTTTCTCCTCCCCAGGTGAAAGACTTTGTACACACTCTATGAACTGGACAAGTACGTGTGTGTGTGTGTGTGTGTGTATGTGAGTAATGTGATGAAGTGTCGATAATTTTAAAATAAGGCTATTTAAATGAAAATTTAGGGAATTGAATGATTTCCCTGCTGCACTGGTGCTTTTTGTCTGCAATCATATTCATAATATTGTTGAGGAATGTAGTTTTCGTGTTATATCACAATGAATTCTTGGTCTACTTGGAGTAGTCTGAAATGTTAGTCACATTTATGTTTGACTCGAATTGGCTAGAAAATAAAGATTACAGGCTATGGTTTTAGTAAAGGCCAAGCACTGTGTATTGCAAGCTCTGCAAGAAAGAAATTTAGAAATTGACTACATCTTGATATGTATAACTTGTGTCAAACAGCCGACAAAGGTGTAACACACCTGATCGTTAATACAATTATTATACATTATTATTATATAGATAATACAAATTACAACCTGACTGCAACCATAGCTTTGCCTGACTAACTAGGACATTAAAGTGTTCAGGAACTAACAGGTTTGGCAAATTCCAGTTAGAAATTAAACTGCTATCTTTTATGTGTGTAAAAAATATATATACAATTCTTATGAGTCCTTGTTTCCTTATGTAGTCTAGGCATCAAGTGACCTATTTGGAGTTGAATAGGCCTCATACAGTAACTAAATTTGCAGCAAGTAAAAATGTGTTTCAGCATCATTATCAAGATAGACTTTCATCTTTGTAATGATATAAAAGTACTTATTCAGTTATTAATTTATTGATACCATCATAGAGTCTGTAAACCTTTTACAGTGAGGAAAAAACACAGATTACATGAATATACTGTCATTCAGGAGAGAATGTTGCTATTCCAGTAGTATGTAATGCCTCTGGCGTGGGCACAGCATTGGTGGTCCCCACAATTTCCTCCAGTATGGGCATGGCATCAGAGGTCAGCCTACTGACCTCCAGCATTGAAAGATTAGAAAGTAAATGGCATCAAACTAAATTGTTTGTATTCCAATTAGCATGGAAGGAGAGTATTCTAAGCAATAGAAAAGTTTTTAGTGCTGATAGATGAACATACACTATAAGCACAAAAGTATTGGGATGCCTGACCATTACACCAACAGGTACTTTAATTACATTGCATTCAAATACATTGAATTTTTAAGACTTTAATTTGGAGTTGGTCCCCCCTTTGTAGCTATACCAGCTTCCACTCTTCTTGGAAGGTTTTCCACAAGATTTTGCAGTGGGAATTTTTTTCTGTGGGAATTTGTGCCCATTCATTATGTAGCGCAATTATGAGGTCAGGCACTGATGGATGAGAAGGCCTGGCTCGTAATCTCCATTCCAGTTTATCCCAAAACAGTTTGATGGGGTTGAGGTCAGGGTTCTGTGCGAGCCAGTCAAGTTCTGGACAGTCAGTCCAGACAGCCAACCGGTATGGAGCTTGCTTTGTGCACTGGGGCACAGTCATGCTGGAATAGAAAAGGGCCTTCCCAAAACTGTGTCCTCAAAGTTGAAAGAATATCGTTGTCCAAAATGGCTTGGTATGCTGAAGCATTAAGTTTGCCCTTTACTGGAAGTAAGGGGCCTAGCCCAAACCCTGAAAAACAGCCACACACCATTATCCCTCCTCCACCAAACTTCACAGTTGGCACAATGCCGTCAGGCAGGTAATGTTCTCCCAACATCCGGCAAACAGAGACTCGCCCATCTGACTGCCAAACAGAAGAGTTGTTCATCATTCCATAGAACGTTGCCACAGTCCAGAGGCGGTGTGCTTTATACCACTCCATCCGCCACTTGAAATTGGACTTGGTGATGTGAGGCTTGCACGCAGTAGCTCGGCTATGGAAACCAATTCCATGAAGCTCCCGCCGCACAGTTTTTGTGCTTACATTAATGCCAGTGGAAGTTTGGAAGTCTTCAGCTATGGAATCAGCAGAATGTTGGCGACCTCTACGCACCATGGACCTTGGTAGTCATTGACCCTGCTCTGTGGCTTTACGTGGTGTTCCGCTTCGTGGCTGAGTTGCTGTTTTTCCGAAACACTTCCACTTGCCAATAATACCACTTACAGTTGACCGTGGAATATCCAGCAGGGATGAAATTTCACGAACCGTCTTGGAATGCTACCTTTGCAATACCACAGTACCATGCTTGGTCACTGAGTTCTTCAGAACGACTCACTTTGTTTCACAAATGTTTGCAAATGGAAACTGCATAGCTAGGTGCCTGATTTTATACAGCTGTGGCAATGGGTCTGATTGAAACACTTGAATTAAATAATTAAGATGTGTGTCCGAATACTTTTATCCACATAGTGTATCTATTTCCACCCTAATAGCAGATAACAAAAATAATACTAGATTCTTATTCAGTACTGTAGCAAAATTAAATGGGAATAAGGCCACCACAGAAACATGCACACCATCAATATTTAGTAGCGAAGATGTATGAATTTTTTCAATTGCAAAATTGAAAATATCAGGCAAAAAATATAAATACTGAACTATAGATACTGAACTAATTTCACTAATTTCTTCATAAAATCAACTTTTGTAGTAGATCCCTTACCTACATGTTTCTTCAAAGATACTACCAGATGCAACTGAAATTGCACTGGCTCTGTACCCTTTAAATCCTTTAAACTAGTAGTTATCAACCCCTTGATTAAAAAAGCTAACTCCCTCTGTCAGCTGTCCAACTAAAGGCCAATATCCAACCTCTCCTTTATCTCCAAAATTCTATAAAAGGCTGTATCACCAGCAGTTATGCTCATACCTGCATAGGAATAACATTTATGAAATGTTTCAGTCAGAATTTAGGCATCACAGCAAAGAGACAGCACTGATTAAAGTAGTAAATGACCTACTATTGGCCTCTGATCAGGGTTGTGCCCCCTAATTGTGTTGTTTGCTCATAATGCAGCTTCTGAAGCCACAGATAATACTGTTCTCCTTGAGAGACCAGAAAATATTGATGGCGCTATGAGAACAGGTCTCTTCCTGGCTCAGTCCGCCAACGGAATGGAATTCAAAGTAAACTTTAGTAAAACATTGTATACAACTGCCACAAGCAAATTATTACATTTATACCTAGTAGGCTATGTAGAAAAAAGGAAATACTTTTGAAAACATGTAAATCCTTAAATGTGTATACTTTCATATGAGCCATTAACCACTACTGTGGAGTGTGACATAAATAAATTAAATGCTGAACATGGGCACCTCCAAAACAGGTGGAAATTTGCACATTATTTGTCTCTTACTAGGTTTTCCTTCTAGATTCTGTTTTGATACACAGGGTTCAGAACAATTTCAATGCTTTCTGGAATGCTTTCACACTATTTCTGAATGCAAATGTGTACCTAATGTTATTAATTTCATAGGTGATTCAAATTATATATCCACCCTTTGTGTACAGTGGGGTCTGAAATCTGAGACTATTGACACTAGATACATTAGTGAAAATGCTTCTGTTTGGTGTTCTCTTGCAATCCAAGAGTTTTTCATTATAAATTATATCAACAATAACTTGAGAAGAGTCTTAGAAATATTTACATGAATTTCAAAATCTCTTAGTAATCAGTACTTCCCCGTTTTTGCTTTAATAATGGTGTGCACTCAAGCTGACAGACTCCACAAGTCTGCAAAACCTGATGATCCATGTTAGCTCAAATCCATTAACATGTCATCTGAACACATGCTTCAATGGAAGGGATAAGACTTGTACCAAGGAGTTAACAAGGTCAATATCACAAATTTGTTTCAGTTTAAATAGTGACCTAGAAATTGT
Source organism: Parauchenoglanis punctatus (assembly GCA_030068025.1). NCBI lineage: Eukaryota > Metazoa > Chordata > Actinopteri > Siluriformes > Auchenoglanididae > Parauchenoglanis > Parauchenoglanis punctatus. The sequence continues at coordinate 13,896,955 of JAQQZU010000011.1, forward strand.
GCAATATCTTGAATACTGAATAGTCAAAATGTTGCACACATCACTTTTTTCTTTTAGAATTTTAAAAATTCAAACATTTTTCCAATTTTAATTAAAAACAATCACACAATTTTTCCAAAATGTGATCTCATACTTTTGGAGCCCACTGTATATGCAGTATATAAATAACAGTGTAATGTGTTCAGTGATCAGTGAGTCGGGCTGCAGTCAAATTCTAAGGACTGATGAAATGGTACAATATGCAAGCTTAAATTTCTTGTACTATATTTTTCATATTTGAGTACATACAAATGGACTCTAGAGTTCTACAAATTGGAGTAAAATTAAAATGTCATTTTTTACAAATATATGAAACTATATATAATAGAAGTTCATATTATGCAGATATGCAGACAGAAAAATGCCTCAGTATGCCTCTGTATACAAAATGGAGTAAAAAAGATAAAAGAATTTCATCTTTCACCATACTATCATGATACTTAGTACAATATTGCACCCTTCGCAGAGGGTTTTATAGCAATGACAACCTAAAAACACAAGTTTGCTAGCACAGTGGGATTATTTGGATTGATCCATAATTCAAAATGCTATGCTAAGTAAAGTTACCTTAGCTAGAAATGTATGGTTCTCTTATTTGTGACTGTAGCTTGTAAAAACATCTTAACAACTAACTCTCACTAGTTTTTACTCCATTATGCTTTGGATCCTGTGTTTGTGTGCTTGCATGTCTTTTGTTTGATGTTGTTCATTTTATATTATAATGTTTGTTTTGCTTCCACTATGACAAAGAGAAATACGTACATTCCTGCCATATAAAGCTGAAATGTCGAAACCATCTGCACTGCCTGTGTCAAGTGTTGGCTCTATGTCTTTGTCTGAAAGGTGAGGTAAACTGTTCTGATTATATAATTGGCTTTTGATTCATCTTTTTGTGACTGCTTTAACTTCAGTCTGTCCAAAGTAACAGATTTGTTATATAGCTTATTGATACTCTGATATCTACCATATTTCTCTTTTGTTCAGCTAGCCCAGGTGTTAGTGTTGTTAGCAATACCCATCCATTGTTTGGCTGTTGAGCTGAAGTATCAACAATCTTTCTCCAGAATTATGGACTCCGTGTTTAAAGTACTTCAGCAAAGATTTGCTAAGATTGTAACAATAGCACTCTCATTTGTGTGCCTACAAATCGAAGTTATCTACTTTAAAAAATCACCTACATAAGTGTTGATGTTAATTAATGAAGAGTGGTGGTTGTGTCTGAAATTCTGCAAAAAAAAACAAAAACAAAAAACATGTTGCATTAAGATATATAATTTGTATGGTGAAAACCTTATGTCTGAATAAAACTAAACCTTGGCTTAGCCCGGTCAGGCATACACTTTTCCATTAAATCTACCAAAGGGCACAGGTTGTTTGTTATTGCTCATGCTATGCTCAGTAATTCAATAATAACCACAGTTTTCATGCACATATTACTTCGAACATGCATTACTTGAAAATGCAGGTGTAAACATAGCTCATGGCATATTCACTTTGTTTTAAATTTGACACCTTGTTTAAACATGGTTCTAAGTAAAAAGTGTGAGACTGTACACTGTATTTTGGGGATATTGTGGGAGCAACATGGCCTATAAAACAACTTATTAGGAATAGACCATTGACCTCAAATGCCCTTTTTAATCACCCAATGGATGTTAATAGAAATGACAAATAGACTAATTCTATATATCTACATATCTAATCTCTATCCCAACTGTAAATGTCCTGACAATCATGAAATTACTTATAAATCCCGGGCAAAGCCTTAAACATATTGTACTACAGTTTTACAGAAGTTTTAAAAATGTTGACTAATTTTATAACTTCAGTGTTAGAATATAAAACGTTATAAAACATTTCTAAACATTACATTTATATTATACAGATTATATTCAAGGTGTTTTCCATGAAAGTAACGTGGTGAATGACTGGTCATTGTATTTATGAAACATTTCGTGGCTGTCACGTTTCTCCCATTTTTCCCTGTGCACACACTAGCCACCAGGAGGATCTCTAAGCATGCGTGTCAATGTCCTTAACTATTGTTTACATTTCTGATAAATTAGATGAAAATATGCTTTTGATGATTTTTATTATACAGTTTGCAAATGTATTGCTTTAAAATAAAAGCCGATGGCCTGGGTCTATAGCCCATGCTCACTTGTGAATTTATTGCATATACCTTAAAAATCCATAAATTATGTTAACATAACAATGGAAAGATTAAGACCTGTCAGAACTATGGCTGCAGTTTGTCTTTAGTACTTCTTGGAAAGCTTTTCTAAACATTTCAGGCTAATTGTAGAGGGAAATTGGGCTGTTTTTCAAGAATGGGCTGACTACCATGTTTTGAGTAAGCTGTGTGGGCTTGATTTGGCTTACTCAAAAGGAAAAAATGTATTCTCATCCTTAAGGGAAAATCTGTTTTTTACTGTGCAAATGGGTCCAAAAGATTGAATTAGTCAAAATCTAAATTATTTAAACAGGTGGTAAAGATCCAAACACGAATTAGAAAAAATCCAGTTAAACTAATAGAAATGTTTTACCATTTAAATCGAATAGATGCAAGTTTCTATACTCAGCTGAAGTGCACCACATATATAACATGACAGGCTTCTACACTCTATATAGTGCACTCTATGCCTGTTAGGGATTAGTATGTGACTTCCTAGGCTCTATGTAAGTGCATGGCATGGTAGTTTCTGCACACCATGTAGTACACTATATTTTTAGGATTTAGGATTTTGCTCCCTAATCCCAGGTTAGGTGCTGCACAGAGTGATCAAAAATAAATCATTACACAATGGCTTTTACACTCTGTGGTGTTATTCACATCCAGTAGGGAGCAATTTTGGATTTACTGCTGTATTCCCTCTATACATTTATTTTTCATTAACCTTCAGTAAATACAAATCCTAGACACAGTTGCTGTGGATCTGGTGCCTATTCAAGAAACTCTGCAAGACAAGAATGGTCCCTGGAATGACAAGGGCACACCCTGGGTAGGATACCAGTCTGTTGCAGGGCATCATACACCTACACCCATTCATACCTGGCCAATTTAGTGTATTAAGTCCACCTAGCAGTATGTTGAAAAACAGAAATCATGCAGAAATCTAAGCAGAAAAACTGTTCACAAATAGCAATAGCAGGACAATATCTCGGTTCTGACCTTCTCACTCTGCAGAACTGATTTGATGACGGTAGTGTAAAACATTACATTTACAACATTTAGTAGATGCTCTTATCCAGAATGACTTTGACTTACAGAAGTGCATTGAAGCCATTGTCATGTCCTCATGCTACTGAAAATAGAGTACAGTCTAAGACTATCACAAGGCTAAGCCTATTATGTAGGGGTTAATTCAAGACCTAGTAGGGAGCTGGCACTTTTTTCACTTTGTAGGTGAGCATCAGTATTTTAAACCTGATGCGGGCAGGTACAGGGAGCCATTGAAGGGAACATAACAATGGTATGACATGGGAGAACTTGGGGAAGTTGAACACAAGGATCAGTTGCCGGATTTTGATGGTATACAGGGGAAGACCAGCCAGGAGTGTGCTGCAATATTCCAATCTCTAGATAGCAGTAGAAGGTAACACTGAATGTTGAGGAAAGTTTGAGCGAATGTGCTCACTTACTTGCTGTCAGTTTGAACCTCCTGCATGCCCCCCAATAATTCCCAACAAATTTCTGAAATAACACTCAAATGATCATTAAAGCCATGTGAGGTTATAATCTCACTGATATAGCAAGTACCTGAGTCACATGATATGACCCTTCATCCAAGAAGCAAACCAAGAACCAATTGCCATGCTGGGCCACTAACAGCCCAGCTAAAGTCCCATGAGGAAACCTAGGAAGGTCTTGTGAGTGATCAAGCAGGGGCGGATCTAGAAATATTCATGAGGTAGCAGAACATATATAATATTTAATGGCATAATTAATGCTTATTTAATTGCAAACAATCACATATTTGCTTTGAAAAAGCCCCCAAGTGAAGATGTTAATAAACTTTACCTTGTTGTGGTGCATGGGTAAAGCATTGAATAGAAATATCTAAAGGTGGCATTAAAAACAATAACTTGTTTGATTTCCAAATCTTCATGTTTACAAATACATGTCTTTTTTTACTGAATATACGCCCATCACTTAGCCTAATGGTGTAGAAATTAGCACTGAATGTTAACTTCCTTTGTCTGTTTTTGACATTTTGTCTTTCTCACAACTTCTTGCCTAGGTAGCCAGTGTGTTAATTAGCTTGCTACCTCCCCTTAGTAAACATAAATCTGCCTTTTCCTTAGACATGACAAACTTTTAATCAATACAAGTGAGCCTTCATCCGCATTGGGGCTAGTACACGTCTTATATGATTATTTTAATTTCTTCATAGATGAATGGTGGGTATTTCCTCATTCCATTACCAAAACATCAACTGACTAAGGAGTTTCTAAATGGACATGCACAAACAAAAAATACTTTACAGTTTCTTGTGCGCACCAGAAAGTTTCTTGTGTGTGAGGAGTTTATATACAGTCATGGCCGAAATTATCGGCACCCCTGGAATTTTTCCAGGAAATGCACCATTTCTCCAAGAAGATTATTGCTATTACAAATGTTTTGGTATACACATCTTTATTTCATTTATGTGCAATGGATCAACACAAAAAAAAGCCAAGAAAAAAGCCAAATTTGACATCATTTCACAAAAAACTCAAAAACCGCCAAAGTGTTTCATTTCGTTCATATGTCGATGGATAGGTCGAGCTGACACTGTTGCACCCTGAGTCTGCAGAACAGCTTGAATTTGTTTAGAAGTTAATTGGGGCTGTTTATCCACCATTCGGACTATCCTGCGTTGTAGTCTTTTATCAATTTTTCTCTTCTGTCCACGTCCAGGGAGATTAGCTCAGTGCCATGCGTTGTAAACTTCTTGATTATGTTGCGTACAAAGGAACATGAAGATCTCTGGAGATGGACTTGTAGCCTTGAGATTGTTGATATTTTTCCACGATTTTTGTTCTCAACTCCTCAGACAATTCTTTGCTCTTCTTTCTGTTCTCCATGCTTAGTGTGTCACACACAGACACACAACAGAAAGGTTGAGTCAACTTTTCTCCATTTTAACTGGCTTCAGGTGTGATTGCTATATTGCCAGCACCTGTTTCTTGGCACACGTGAGTTTAAATGAGCATCATATGCTTGAAATAAAATGATTTACCCACAATTTTGAAAAGGTGCCAATAATTTTGTCCAGCCCAGTTTTTGAGTTTTTTGTGAAATGATGTCACATTTGTTTTTTTCTCTGCTTTTTTTGTGTTGATCCAATGCACATAAAGGAAATAAACATGTATAAAAAACCATTTGTAATTGTAATAGTCTTCCCGGAGAAATGGTGCATTTTCTGGAAAAATTCCAAGGGTGCCGATAATTTCGGCCATGACTGTATATAATGAGAAAAAAAAAAAATAAATAAATTATATATACATGTGTGTGTGTGTGTGTGTGTGTGTTTGAATTAGAGTGTCCAAAACTGTGGTGGCAGTTGCCACTCCATGCCACCCCTGTAGATCAGTAGATCTGCCCCTGAGATTAAGAAGAGTTAAGACTGATGCTTGACTGGCTGATCTAGCTGCATGAAGCTTCTATGGGTGTTGTATGGGTACACTGCTTTGAAGCCAGACTGGTTAGGATCTTGGAGGTCAATCTGGATGAGAAACAGAGATAGCTGATTGTAAACAATATATTGACCAAACAATCTAACTTGAACAGTTTAGAAGATTATAGGTGGGACATATGACTACATAGAGGATCCAAAAGCTGCAAATCCTAATACACTACATGTCTTGCTGGTATAGGACCACATTAAATGGGTTTCATTTGATTTCTTCATTTTGTCCTCCTAACCAAACTTTTGCATTCCGCAGTGCGTAGCTTATGTATGATATGAAATGTATGTATGAAATGTTGGCCTCTACACCGTCCAATAGGCAACCTTTTGTTCCATTGCTTATCTTGTTCGCAGCTCTTGGATTAGTGCCAATTCTCTCTCTCTCTCTCTCGCGCGCGCGCGCGTCACGTTGGAGGAGGGAGAGCTCTTTAAATATGGAAAAGCGACGCGAAGACAGAAGTGCCGTTAACGCTCGAGACGAGCGAACAGGCAGGCAAAGCCTTCCTCTCTTTTTAAGACTGTCCAGAAAATGTGAGTGATGACTGACAGAGAGATAGATCTCGTACTAGTTTGTAGAGCCAGTGAAATACCGTTAGATCCTGACAGATAGAAACGAACAGGTCGAACTGAATAAACTTCTGCCTCTTCTTCTGCGAAAAACTGAGTTCGGCTTTTGGCGGTTTCGCAAAATACCAACACTGAGAACCGTGAAAGCGGGTTTTGTACACCGACAGGACGGCTGGTGTTACTCCGAGACACCATTTCGCACTTAAGCACGAGAAGAGGACACCTGAAATGAGCGATAAAAACAAGTAAGTATATCATAAATAATTATGAGTATTCAATAGCCTATTTTGTAAGAAACTCATCCACGCGGGCTGTGTGTGTGTGTGTGTGTGTGTGTGTGTGTTTATACCCTTATGAGGACCAAGTGTCCTCACAAGGATAGTAAGATCTGACAATACAAGGAAAGTAAGATTCCCTCACAAGGAAAGATATTTTGTTGTTTTTTAAAAACAGAAATAAGACAAAAATAAAAGAGCCAAAAAGTTTCCTTTTCATTACTGAGGTTCCAGGTCAGGTTTAGGTGCAAACCTAGCATTAATTAGCCAAATTAAAAATTACGCCAAAGGTCCTCACATGGATAGACCTCTCACTCTCTCTGTCTGTCTGTCTCTCTCTCTCTGTCTCTCTCTCTCTCTGTTTCGGTCTCTCACTCTCTCTCGGTCTGTCTGTGTCTGTCTCTCTCTCTCTGTCTCTCTCTCTCTGTCTCTCTCTCTCTGTTTCTGTCTCTCTCGCTCTCTCTCTCTGTCTGTCTGTGTCTGTCTCTCTCTCTGTCTCTCTGTCTCTGTCTGTTTCTGTCTCTCTCGCTCTCTCTCTGTCTGTCTGTCTGTGTCTGTCTCTGTCTCTCTGTCTCTGTTTCTGTCTCTCTCGCTCTCTCTCTCTCTGTCTCTCTCTCTGTCTCTCTGTGTCTGTCTCTCTCTCTCGCTCTCTGTCTCTCTCGCTCTGTTTGTCTCTGTCTGTCTGCCTCGCTGTCTCTCTCTCTGTCTCTCTCTCTCTCCCCGTCTGTCTGTCTCTCTCTGTCTTTCTGTCTGTCTCGCGGTCTCGCTCTGGCTGTCTGTCTCTGTCTCTCGCTCTCTCTGGCTGGCTGTCTCTCTCTCTCCCCGTGTGTCTGTCTCTCTCTCTCTCTCTCTCTCTCTCTCTCTCTCTCTCTCGGTCTTGCTCTCGCTCTGTCTGTCTGTCTGTCTCTCTGCATGTGTGTGTGTGTGTGAGAGAGCGAGAGAGAGCGCTCGAGAGACATAAAACTGGTTAAGCAGTGAGTCATTGCCAAATTAAGAAATTAACTTTTTCACGCTCAATCTTCACTGTCTCCTGTATGTCTTCGAAACATTACCTTTGTTATTGGATAAGACACCGTACGCAATAGCGCATCTATTAGGAAATGATAATGGTACGATAACAGTACCACGATATCATAGTTTGTGGTATATCTCAGCTTGCAACTTTTCTATTTTGGTAAAACAATGGTGTTGACATTGTATAACACTGAAGTAGCATACATAGTCAGGTCCATAAATATGTGGACATTGTTAGTTTAATTGTGTGTCACAGTATATTGGAGTTGAAATTAAATAATAAATGTGATCCAGAAAAATGAGTCGCAGTGAAACTTGTAGAGATGCTTAGCTGGGTCTCACAAGGAAAACTGTTTTAATTCTCTGAGGTTAGGGCTACTGTTAGGTAAGAATCGCATTAATTAGTGACATTAAAGGGGCTAGCTCACCCTTCCCAGAATCCAATGTGATGTTTTTCTTTTAAAAGCATGTGGTTACTACCAGCTAGCGTGGTGTGCAGCAAAACCTCTGCAAATTCTCTATTAGTGATTCCTTCAAAGCCTTTCTTGAAATTTCTCTTTATCTGCATGTCGTATGGAAGCTTTGAACAAAATATTTATCTTTTCTTTCCTTCGCGGCTGGCCATGAGTTGGCTGAGGATGGTTTGGGCCCATTGTATATGGAATAATCATATGAAAGAAGAATTTAAAATAAAGACACTCCGAAAAATATCTTCAATTTCTTGTTACAATTTAAGCTTTGGTGCCTAGGATGGTGCCAGATTGTTGAGGATTTTTTTAAAGTATCGATGGCATTGAAAATCATGACTCTCCGCTTGGCACAGATGATTCTTAGAAGGGTGAGCTAACTTCTTTAATGATTACATCAACAGAAGCAGGAGCAAGAGGTCTTCGCAAGAACTGAAAACAAAAGTGTGTAATATACACAAGTACAAGGATCACTCATTTTGCTGGATTTGGGTCACAAAATGGCCTTCGCTTTTACGGAACCAAACTTAACAGCCTAAGACAGCCTAAAAATCGTAAATTATATTTGTCATTTTTACTACTTGGTTGCAAATCCTTTGTAGTCAATGCCTGAAGTCTTGGTTTCTTCTCTGGTGAGAGTTTCCCAGGCCTTTACTCTAGCTGTCGTCAGCTCATGCTGGTTCTTTGCTTTCAGTTTTGCTTTCAGCAATGAAATTCATGTTCAGTTGGATCCAGGTGTGGTCAATTGACTTGGCCATTGCAGATCATTTGACTTATTTGCTTTAAAAAGCCTTGGGTAGCTTTCAGGTCATTGCCCATCTGCACCGTGAAGTGCCGTCCAACGGGTTTCAAAGAATCAGAAGTCACTCTTCTGAATTTGTCATCAGTCACATCAATAAATACAAGGGAACCAGTTCCACTTGCAGACCTACATCATACTCTTCTCTTCCCATCATTTTGGTACAAGTTTATCTTTGTCTCATTTGCCCACAGGATGTTGCATCAGAACAATACAGGCTTTTTACATGCTTTTGGAAAACTCTAATCTGGTCTTCCTATTTTTGAGGCTTACCAATGGTTACATCTTGTGGTAAACCCTCTTGCTCTACTCTGATGAAGTCTTTTGGTTGTTGACTTTGAAGTAAATACACCTACCCCTAGAGAATGTTTTTGATTTGGCCAAATGTTGTGAAGGTTTTTTTTCTTAACCAGGGAAAGAATTTTTCTGTCATCCACCACAGTTGTTCTCTGTGGTCTTCAGGCCCTTTTTATGTTCCTGAGCTCACCAGTGAATTCTTTCTTTTTAATAACGTATGATTTGGCCTCACCTAATATTTTTATAATAATACATTGGCCACACCTGATGTCTCTCGCCTTGTTTGTTTTGATTTTTAGGCTAATGACCTCTTGCTTAGATACTCTTAGCCCGGGTCCTTAGCCCTTAGTCCTTAACCCAGGCCCTTAGGCAATGGTCTCTGTGCTAAGATTAATAACTGAACAATATGCACTGTTGGAAAATGTATACAGCTGATCTAGGATCAGATTCCCAAACCTTGTTTAATTTACATCTGACTGTACAGAGATCTAAGATTGCTCTGTATGCACACTTATCAAATTCAGGTTCATAACACATTAAATATTAAAGCAGCAGAACTGGCATTAAACATAATCATATACTCAAGAGATGAAACAAACAAGTGACACAAATATCAAATTCTGAGTCCACAACTACAATGTCCAATATTCTGAAGAACACCAGCCAAACACCGAGGCAGAGAGACTACACACATTGTTATTAGCAGATTCAACGTCTTGATATATCTTTATCTCAGTAGTTTCAAAAATTGGTTCACCATACCTTGATCAGATCCTCTTCCGTATTCCAGTGCTTCCACCTCAATTTCTACTCTTTCCATTCACGGCTAATTAAAGAGCTTGCCTAAGCTTGATTGGTGTTGAAAACCCAGCGGTTTAGAGGTTTAAAACTCTTAAAATCAATCTAGAAAAAAATCTTTCCTCATGCTTTAATATGTGACTCATTGAGAAGGAAAGGTAACGCTTTACAATACTTTTTCCTCATCAGGCTTCTGGTTATCTAGATAATATAGTACAGTGTAAAACTATCAGTGATGACAGCTTAAATAAACATGACAAGAACACTTCCTGGTATGCTTTTGCAAACAGTTTTAGCTGCACAGGTATTGCAAGGAGAAGTTCCAGCAGTGATTAACAAAGGGTGGAAAAACACAACTCACTCAGACTTGATGGGAAATGACTTTCAGAGAGAATATACACATCTCTTCCTTCCCAAAATGTGTGTAGGACCAGTTCTGTTACTTATCTGAGTGAAGAACAAAAAGGTTTGGGGTTTGTGTGTGAGAATGATTGAGCAAAGAGAAGCAAAGTGGAAAATGTTGTGAAAGCACAAGACCAAACTTCACTGTACGATTACAGTCACCCAGTATTCAAGTTTTCCATAGTGAATTGAAACAATGAAAACAATGCTACTATCTTGTGTATTCTTTTAAAGTCACCATGAAAATATTATTTGAAACTATTCAATTTCATGAACAAATTCAATACTGCAAATGGAATGAAAACATTTTAGCCTCTTGGAATTAAAAATTGCAGGATCCATGAATCCCAATGTTTTTCTGCCATCCCAGATAGTCAGTCAGCTAGTCAATAATGCCAGTAACATTTTTCACAGGTTGACAAGAGCAGGTTTTAATATCAGTGTCTGGATTTGCATTGCCAAAGCCTCAGTGAATTATTTAGCAGTAGCCAAGCCATGTAGTCAAAATATACCTGATCAATTACGCTTTTGTTCATTACAAACATCAGCTAAACAGCTAGCTTAGACCACTGTTTTTTCTGTCTGAGCATCATGCCATTTATGCCAAAATTTGCCTTGATTTTCTTTTACCATAAAAATGTAAAGCGGCAAACCCATTTTGTGACATCTATAAGAGAAGGCTACATATGTAACCATGGTTCTAGGATTCGTTGCTAGGGGCCATACCCATAATTTCAATGTGGGTAGTCCGTCACAGTGACATGGGAACCTGCGGGGGCAGTAGGTCCGGTCTGATGTGTAAATGCAAAGTTGTCTTGTCATAGTGATTGCTAGCAAAAAAAATCAATTTCCTTGCATAGGCTTGTAACAAGAAGCCAAATTATTTTTGACCATTAGAAAATCTGTAGTGTAAACTAAGGTCTTGGCGACCATCTTGAGGCCACAAGCAGGACTCTGTGGCCTAGTTGCTGAACTCTTTTACAATTGCGTAATATATAGTCAAACAGTTATGGTGTGTTGAAAGGATGATCAAGACTCGGAATGAGGTATGAATATGCCTTGGATGGGATGCTAGTGCACAACAGGGTGTGGTTGCATAGCCTTAACTTGTGTGGGTGGGTTTATCCCAAATGGCCAGCTCCTTGTTTGGTGCACATATGAGCCAGTCTTCCAAGTATTGTACCATCCTGTTGCCACAGACCTTCAGGTAAATCAAAACCTCTTGCTTACCCTAATGAAAGGCCAAATGATAGGAATGTCTGTCCTTGAACAGCAAACCTTAAAAAGCATAGTGGAGTCAATCATATATTGCCCAAAAAAGCACATCCAGTGTTCTGGGGTGCAATCACCATTCTGCTAGAGCCAGTTAATTTTGCAAACTCAGCAATAAAGAGCTTGTGGTATGGCGGAGGAAAAACACTAAACATGCTAGCGGCTGGATCACTTCAAGCAGGGAATATGAAGTGTTGAGGAAACAACAGCAAGTGAAACTCACCTGGATGGGAGCGACGAGAGGTAAGTGCAGCTTACTGTGTGGAGAGCAAATCTATACAGAGCAAAGGAAGTAGCATAGTGAATAACATGTGTTTGCTACTTTAATAATATACAGAAACATACTTAAAGAGGCAGAAGAGAATTAGAGGCGGCTATTGTCCCCACATTTGGGGGTCAGGATAACTGTAGCTCAAACGGTGGTCAGTTGCTGCTTAAAGAAAAGTTATATGTATAACAACTTATTAGCTGCAATTATTCACACAAAAGCAGTAAGAAAACTGACCAAACCAAGTGAACTGCAACAACCACAATACACAATGGTCACAGTGTAGTCAACCACTACACACAAATATTGCCAACTTACACTTAAGCAGCAACCAACAAATGACCCAACAAATGCAGGGTGCAATTACCACAACAAAGGTCACAAAGAGTTACTGCACACAAAAAGATCACCAAATTTGCTGTTCACAGTACAATATGACATGGGAAACAAATTGGAGAGGCACCCCAATCCCTACTTGCCTCACAAGATGGCTGACTAACCTAGCTAGTGATGCCCCAGGAGGTTTCTTTAAGCATTCAACTCCAAGAGGGCAACAGACCCAAAGCAAAGTCTATTGCCACACCCAGAAACATACCCACACCCAGGTATACCACCAAAAATAACAAAGGCAAAACAAAGTGGCACAGTCTCCAAACCTGCCCAGTGGCTTTCTAATTAGGGTGCTCTCAAAACAAACTCCAAACCACTGAAGTCAATAGGAGAACTCAAGCAGCAACAACCAGAAATGGTCTAACAAGAGATGACACTACTCAAAACAAAGGTCACTAAAAACACACAAAACTTACACACATCTGCCTCAGGGATATTCAATCCCAGACAACACCCCACCCTCAGGTGGCCTTATGGGGCAAATGACCACTGACCCAACTCAAGCCCCTACAGGATTTATCAATATGGCATTAAAACCACTAAAGACACAGAAAAACCAAAAATGCCACAACCCCAAATCCAAAACTAAACAGCAGCATGACCAGTAGTCCCCAAAATAAAAAAACCCCTCTGCAAGAGGAAGCTGCAGCTTTTAACTGCTGCTTAATGACCTGGCCAGGTGCACCTCATCTGGCAATCAGGTGTAGCACAAGCTGGGTGGGCTACAGAAAGAGGCTAGAAAGTACAAATAATTGACAGGACACCTATGTGGTTGTAACAGCAAGTCTTAGGAACTTATTTCTGGCATGCCTATTCATCAAAATAGACAACAAACACTCTCGAAACCAGCCATATAGAGATATACGTGAGATTAAAATATAATTGGAGTGAGAAGTACTTGGAGATAAACCCACATGTTCTAGTGCTTGAGATACAATGGGCTATGAAAGTAGGTAATCATGGACAAACCCATTTTGGTCTATTAGATATATACAGGCAGTGGAAAACATTCTAAGTAATGCTTACGGAAAAAAAGTGGACGTAAGTATTACTTGGAAGGTGGTTGGAATGCCGGTCTCTTAATTGTTGACTCATGTAACGCTATTAAGAAACTGAAACTTCCCAATCCAGAAGTTTCTAATATCAGCATCACCCCTTTATAAAGCACACTGGGGAAGGAAAAAGAAAGTATGAAATGTAAGGACAGATGAGGAAGGGAGAATAACTTTGAAGGAGTTTTTCTACTTATCACCGGTATGAGGACTATTGAATGTGTAGGCTCCTTTGTTTTTGCACTACAGTAGGAATTGAAACAAATGGCGCAGTAAATAGATGACACACGAATATGTCCTAAACTAGTATTTACTTCAGTATTTATTAATAAAGGGAAACTCGGCCTTACTGCTGGTACACACCTGTAGGTCCTTGGCTCTCCATTTGCCTTCCTTCAGTTCACATAGAAAAATAAATTGCCATTGATGTTTAAAAGCAGAAATGACCTTGTAAAGAACTTTACAAGCTAATGCAACTAACCGTCTAAATGTGGGGGCTTGCAAAATTATATTCACAACGCACTGAAGGATGCAGGTGTATTTAAGCAAATGCTTCCATATTAAAAATTCATAAGTCATTTTTAAAAAATTGTAAGAAACTAATATAGAAATGCATTTAAGCTTTCATCAAGGTAAAAATGTTAGATAAAAATACATAAAAATAGAAATAATAAACTAAATGAGATACATGAAAATTAGTTTTGCCCAAAATCATTTTTAAGTGTTCTGAATTTCCTTTTGTGACAGTGGCAGTTGCAAATGGTGGTGAGATTTTATGGGAGAACTAAACTATCCAGTAGCTCAGCAATTGAACTATGAAGGCCCCAAATGTATAATCTCCTGAGGTCTCATTAATGAGGAGGATGATGATAACAACAACAACCACAACAACAACAATAATAATAGGGCGGCACGGTGGTGCAGTGGTTAGTACTGTCGCCTCCCAGCAAGAAGGTCCTGGGTTCGATCCCCGGGTCACCCAGGGCCTTTCTGTGTGGAGTTTGCATGTTCTCCCCGTGCATGTGTGGGTTTCCTCCCACAGTCCAAAGACATGCAGATTA
>JAQQZU010000011.1:13912842-13940324 GCA_030068025.1 Parauchenoglanis punctatus
TCCATCATTATCCAGTCTCTTTTAAAGTAATACAAATAAAGAAATAATTGAATTAGAAGGTGACCCCAAACTTTTGACCGGTAGTGTATATGGTTGAAATGACAATAAAAGCCACTTGACTTGACTTGACTTGACTTGAGCTGTCAGTGTTGGAGAAATGTAACTGTTCCCATATAAATCACTCTCTCATACTTTGCATGTATCACAGTGTTGCAGCCTTTATGACCTTTGACTTGGTTGCCTTTTCAAAAGCTTTTAGCTGCTAAGAACAGGTTTTGCTGCTCTGGTTTCGAATGGTACATTCTTAAGTAGAGCTGACATTGTTCAACTCACATGTTACACAAACTAGCTGTTATTTATTTTAAAAATATTTGAAATTTTATATGTGTTTGCCATGTAATTGTAACGCACGTAGGATTTAATTATTTTGTTTGCTTTAAAGATCATGAGTCACTGGTGAGAAGTTGAACATCTGTTAGTCCGCTCACACTGCCTTGTTTCCTGTCTATATTCCACTAGGAATCAATAAAGTTCATCTTTAAGGTTGGCAAGATCCCAAATGCCAAAAAAAATGATTGAAGTCACGTTGGACTTTTAGTTTATGTTAGCCACTTGGAGACCAAGAGATTAAAACATTTACACACTATAAACAAAGCCAGGCAATAAAAGCAGCATAAATGTCAAAAATCCTTCAGAAGTCTTTCCTGATTCTGTATTTAAATTTAAACTTAAAGTAACCCTGAAATTATTAAGATGATGCAAAATCACTATCAGTTGAGGTTCACTGTTAATCGGCATACACAATTATCAGATTTGAAGATGTAGATTTAGTTAGTAGGAGCTACATGTACATTAACCCTAGCGTTCTTCATTTAGAGCTTAGAGTGCATCATTCACAAGCAGCTGTACACTTTACACACAGAGTGGGTAGGAAACTTGATAATGATCTGCTCTGAGCTTGGAGTATTTTTGGCTCTCAGAGAGCTGCCAGTGTGATTGCTAGGATTAATTTTTGCTCTCTTCTATATGTAGCACAGAGGAAAAATGTGTAGGGGGTTAAGTAAGTGATGCTTGAAAGTTTGTGAACCCTTTAGAATTTTCTGTATATCTGCATAAATATGACCTAAAACATCATCAGAAGTCCTAAAAGTAGATAAGGTGAACCCAATTGAACAAATGAGGCAAAAATGTTATATTCTGTCATTTATTTATTGAGGAAAATTATCCAATATTACATTTGTGAGGGCAAACCTATGTGCAACTTTGCTTTCAGACCCTCTTGTGCAGCAATAGCTGCATTTAAACATCTCTTGCAACTGTTGATAAGTCCTGCACATCGGCTTGGAGGAATTTCCAAACAGAACAGCTTCAACTCGGGGTTGAATATTGGTGGGTTTAGACACATGATCTGCTCATGCAACATTTCTGTTGGATTAAGGTTTGGCCATTCCAAAACATGAATTTGATGCTTCTTTAACCTTTCTTTGGTTGAATGACTTGTGTGCTCAATGTCGTTGTCTTGCTGCAGGACCCACTTTCTTTTGAGATTCAGTTCATGGACAGATGTCCTGACATTTTCCTTTAGAATTTGCTGGTATAATTCAGAATTCATTGTTCCATCAAAGATGGCAAGCCGACCTGGCACAGATGCAGCAAAACAGGCCCATCCGTGATACAGCCACCTCCATGTTTCACAGATGCGATAAGATGGGTTATTTCTTGTCTCATCCATCCACAAAATTTTTCCAATAGCCTACTGGCTTTGCAGCTCTGCAATTCACACCATTGTTGTTCACTGTTCTTCTGATCTTGGACTCATGAACATTAACATTAGCCAATGCGAGAGAGGCCTTTAGTTGCGTAGTTACTTTAGGTTCCTTTGTGACCTCGCAGACTATTGCATGTCTTGCTTTTGGACTGATCTTTGTTGGTTGACCACTGCTGGAGACTGTAAAAATGATCTTGAATTTTCTCTATCTGTCTGACTGTGTGGAGTCCAAACTCTTAAGAGATGGTTTTGTAAACGTTTCCAGCCTGATGAGCATCAACAACTCTTTTTCTGAGGTTCTCAGAAATCTCCTTTTTTTCATGCCAGGAAACATTTGTTGTGAAGAGCAGACTATGAAAGATCCCCTTTCTTTAAATAAAACAGGGCACCCACTAAACACCTGCGTGTCATCCCACTGATTGAAAACACCTAACTCTAATGTTACCTTTATTAAAAGGCGAAACAAACTGCTAGTCCTAGAGGTCCACATACTTTTGCCACTCACAGATATGTAATATTGGATCATTTTCCTTAATAAAAATGATATAAATGAAAGTATGATGTATTTGTCTAATTGGTTTGGGTTATCTTTATCTACTTTTAGGACTTGAAAATATGATGATGTTTTAGGTCATATTTATACAAAACTATGGAAAATTCTGAAGGGCTCACAAACTTTCAAACTTTTAAGGTTCCGTAATTTCTTGTTTTTGCTTAAGAGAAAAGAAAAGATGGTACACTTTCTTACTCTAACCTGAATACTCCAGACAGATCACTGTATCTATGTACTCTATGTGGTGGATGAAATGAGTCCAGGGTAAAAAGTGGGAGACAGAAAAAAGAAGAAGCCGGGTTTCTATAGCCACATATTTCTGTATGAAGGTTGAATTTGTTTGTAGGAAAACCTGAGTGGAGACTTAAAACTTATAAATGTTAAAGAAATTAGTTATTTAAGGTTTCTGTGTATGCTTAATGGTTCTAATGTTCTAAAAGGGTTCTACACAAAACAATAAATTGTGCATCATATTACACTATTAAACACTTTTTACAGGTTTTCGCTCTCATGACATGCCAGTGGGAGCCGACAGTGTGATATGAAGCTCACAAGACAAAGAAAGGTCCATGTTGTATAAAATGGGAGCGTACTGGACTATGCTCATGGTGCTGAGTGATGTGTTTACTGCGTCTGTGTCCCAGTTGATGGGCAAAGACAAGCATAAACAGAAAAAGCATTTAGAGAACAAGAGATTCAGAAATCAATTGTGAAATGTAAAAAAAAAGAAAGGAATTTGACAGTGTTGCTAAATAATACATGAATAGTAAAAAACAGAACTGCATACGTGGTATTGAACCTTCAAGTTTTTGCCTGATGTACGCTGATTTCAGTGGGTGAATTTTTACAGCCCTACCGAGAGTGTGTGTTTGGCTGGCCTCATCTTGTTGCTCCCTCCAATGAATATATCTGAATATATCAAAAAACTTTGTTCGATTTAATGACTATCTGATATCTGCTAAACAAATGGAGAAATAAGGAGAAAGTCAGCTAGGGAGTGCTACATTTAAAGCCTTGATGTGTGTATGCTCTCAGGGTGTGTGTGTGTGTGTGCGTGTGTGCGTGTGTGCATGTGTTATGTATTGCGGCTTTTTCTGTGTGCATGTACATACATGTATGTAGTACTAGTGGTTGTCATGCGTCATTGTGTGGGGTCTTGTTTTTCTCTAGATAAGTAAGTGTGTTGTATTACAGCTGTCGGCTCTAATATTATTGGCACATTTCATGAAAATGAATAATTAAAATTAATAATACATGCAGTGGGTGATATTTTTAGCAAAAACCCATGGTCACGTTTTTGTTTTGTTTTTTTAAATGTTTCAAAATTATGGGGAACAAGGGAGCGAAATTTGCCATGCTCATTCTCTTGATAATCAGAGCAACATTAGGTAATCATGGGTGCTTGTGAGCTCAAGCTATCTCAGATGATGCAGAGATCAAGATGCAGTTGGATTCATGTGTCTCAGAGGATAGCCTTCATACTCACTGATTGGTAGTTGTAGTATGAGAGGGGATTGCTGGCTGGTGGGTGAGAATTGATCGGTGACCAAATTAGGGAGAAAATGGAAGGACCAGCTGTTACAGACTATTTATAAAGGTTCTATGTATTTTAGTTGCCTGTGTATTTTTATATACCTTATATACTGTATATGTGACATCAGTGATCTGTCTGTTCTGTGTTGGAACCATGATGGCCTTCCCCATCATGCTGGATGACATGTGTATAACCTCAGTTTGGAGACTTTTTGAAAACTCATTCAAGGATATGATATGGTCAGTATTCAGGAAAAATCATTTTGTCACATAGGTCTTTAGAAGTAAGTTTGTTAGAGGAAACATGTTATTAAAATTGTTTGAGGGGAAAATTAGATCTTTTTGTGTAATGAAAACTTTCCCGTTTTTCTTGAAGGGCGGTAATAATTCTGGAGTTAACTGTATGTACATGTGTTTGTGTTATTGACTTGTTATTGACACTGCCATAGCATCTGTGTTTGCATTTATGTTTTCCCAATGATTATTATTTGTGTGTGTGTGTGTGTGTGTGTGTGTGTGTGTGTGTGTGTGTGTGTGTGTGTTTGTATGTCACTGCTCAGCTGAGAGCCTCACTGTTTCATCCAGAAATCAGATGCTATTAAACAAAGATACCTCAATACACAACAAGATTCTCCAACCTTGAAAAATTAAAGAATCATTAGAGATATAGAATAAAATTTGACTTTCATATCCTAATAAATATGATTGTATGTTCATAAGTTTTGACCCAGCATAGTATTCTTTCTCTGGAAGACATGTTGAGTAAGAGAGGGGGGTCTGCATTAACCTTCTTTTTCAGTCCTGCAGACAAGGCTAAAAGCCATGGTTACAATTTTAAGCAATTAATAACTAATTCTCATGTAGTACTGGTATCATTATCAAAGCAACAACAACAAAAATAAGTTCAGTCTGAACCCACAATCACTGGTTTCAAATAATATTATGTGTATTTCTCTATGTTTTTTCTGGATCTGTCTCTCTCTGCAGGGTGGATGATGAGGCTGTGGTAGACAGAGGTGCCTCGTATGTCAAACACTGTGACAAGGAGGAGGTTGAGGGTATAACGTGCACAAACACACATACACACACACTTTATCTAACAAGATGTTCTTTTGTTTTTCTTTGTTTTTCTTCTCTTTCTTTTCGGTGGTGTTCACTGTTAACGTTGTATTGACACATACATTAGCCCAAGAGAGGATTATGGGCAATAAAGATGACAGGTACGCAGATGTTAGACACTGAAAACACATTTAGTATTATAATCCTCTGTACACACACAGACCTTCTATGTTAGTGTTCAATTTGGTATGTTTGCAGTGTTTGGGGATTAGATCCAACTGTTGTTTGGTGAGGCTATTTATAGAAAACCTGCTAACCACAGTACACACACTTAAACATTAGTCATTGTGGGTACATCAATTCTTTCACACCTTCTTGCTGCTTTTATATGGCATCTATTTTTTAGTCACCTGATCATTTTGGGCCAATTCACACATACACACACACATACACACACACACACACACACACACACACACACACACATACACACAGTGTAAATCTGGAAGTATTGAGAGCTTGCTGATGGGCTCCATTACAGTATAGTATGGAAGCTCCTCTGCCTACAGTCGGAAATCACTACAGAGAGTAGTTGACGCAGCACAGAACATCACTGACAAGAGCCTCCCTGCCATTCAGGACATCTACCGCCAACAGTGCCTGTGGAAGGCACACAGCATCATTAAGCCATCCAGCAAGACAACTGCTCTCTTTGTTACCATCTGGAAGGCGATACAGAAGCACAGCTGCATGAACTACCAGACTTAAGAACAGCTTTTATTATCAGGCCATCAGACTGCTTAACTCCAGCACCTTAACATCCCATAGCCTACTGGTTACCAACATACAACAAAACTCTGCTTTCTCTGTCTGCAGTGTCAAGTAGTACTTCATTTGTCAATGTTAGTTAGTACTTAACTTGTCACTTTTCCCCAAAGAAAAATTATTGGTACTTACACATTTACACACTTACACACTTTACTCCAATGTGCAATTATTATTACATATGTCACTTTCTTCAATGTACAATTATTGTTATTACACATGCCACTTTCGCTAATGTGCAATACTGGTGTTTGCACTACACCCCTTATTTATGACTTTTTAATCGCCCCTTTTCTTATTTTTCCCCCCCCTTTTCATTTTTTGTTATTCAATTGTGTAAGCTTCCATTGCTGAGACTTGTTTCTTGTTTCTACTCTCGTCTAATGCATTTCATGGTAATGTTGAACCTGAGTTAGCATATATATGACAAATTAACTGAACTGAACTGAACTAGTAAAACTCAGTTATAATTGAAATGTGCCAAATATGAAAACTTTATTGTAATCTCAATTAGTCATACTGTCTTAAAACAGAGCGTCTTGTAGAGATTAACAAATACTGAAAGTGCTAGTCCAAGTACTTCTGAAAGAGGAAACTAAATGTCTTTAGTCGTGACTCAGCTGTTCGGACAGCTATGGGAAGTTCAGATGCGAGAGGACAGGGAAGAGTCTAGATGCATGTCTTCCTTGTACCTTGAGAGATGGTGCAACCAGTCATGCATCGCCGGAGGATTGGAGGAAGCGTGGTGCAGTGCGGGGTGTGATACGTGCTTTGAGGTAGGAGGGTGCCGGCCCATTTTCGGCTTTGTAGGCAAGCATCAGTGTTTTGAGCTATAGGAAGCCAGTGGAAGGAGCGTAGCAACGAAGTGGTGTGGGAGAACTTTGGAAGGTTGAAAACGAGTCGTGCAGCTGCATTCTGGGTAAGTTGCAGAGGTCAAATGGTGCTCAGAGGCAGACCTGTCAGGAGTGAGTTACAGTAGTCTAGTGTTGAGATGACAAGGGATTTAAGATGTACCTGAGTGGCCTGTGTGGAAAGAAAAGGCTGAACCCTTCTGATGTTGAAGAGGAGACATCGATATGAGTGAGAAAGATTATCAATATGAGAGGAAAAGCACAGGTAATTGTCAATGATTGCCCCAAGGTTAGGTGTGGTGACCGAAGGAGAGATCAGAGAGTTGTCCAGGGAGATCACAAGATCCTAATGTGGGGATGAATCAGCTGGGATGAATAGCAGTTAAGTTTTGCTGGGATTGAGTTTCAGCTAATGAGCTGCCATCCATGATGAGATATCTGCCAGACATGCAGAGAGCCAGGCAGAAACATGAGTGTCTAAGGGAGAAAAGGGAGGATAAGTTGAGCATTGTCTGCATAGCAGTGGTATGAGAACCCATGTGAGTATATTGCCTCACCAAGAGATCTAATATAGTGGAAGAATAGAAGTGGACCAAGTACCAAGCCCTGAGGGACGCCAGTGGAGAGCCTGCATGGAGTAGATGTCGATCCCTTCCATGTCGCCTGATATTACTGACCTTCAAGGGATGAAGCGAGCCAATACCATGCAGAGCCACAGATTTATAGACTCCTAAGTATGGACAAGAGAGTCTTGTGGTTGACTATGTCATACGCTGCTGAAAGGGCAAGGAGGATGAGGACCAACAGTTTGGCCGATCTTGCAGCATGTACCTTCTCAGTGACAGCCAAAAGGGCAGTCTCTGTGGAATGTGCCGCTTTGAAGCCAGACTGATTCAGATCATGGGGGTTGTTCTGTGAGAGATTGATTACAGATTACAGTTGTTTGTAGACAGTTCATTCAAGGATTTTAGAAAGAAAAGAGAGAAATGATACCAGTCTGTAGTTGCTGGTGAATGATAGATGCACAGCAAAATAAAAAGAAGCATAAATCAACAAAAGGAGAGGAATTGGTACGCAATGGCAAGTTCAAACTGTGACAAATTTTAAGTTCAAAAAACAAGTGTTGCAAGTATTATCCCATAAAACAGTCACTTAGTTTCTTGTTTTGTCGTATTTGAAACTAAAGCAAGAATGACACATTCATCTCTCATTCTGAATATTACTCATTCCAAGTAAAATTGACATGTAAACACATTTTACATATAAACAAATCACAACCAATATTTTGACTTGATATCCACAGCTTTGCTGCTATTGCACTTAGTAGCTGTCTGACAAATTTCCTAGAAGATATCAAAACATGAACATCAAAATATTTCCTAGAAGTTGTGACAGATAAATTGTATATTCTGTTGCCAGTTCATCATGCCTGTAGAAAACAATGTCAAGAACTGATTTTGTTTTCTACAAAGGTTTAGATCAGATTAAGATTGATAAATAAAGTTGTACATAAATACATGCCATTAAAAGTACGTGTAATTAAGTGTACATACTGTGTAAGTATAGGAATCAGGCACACCATAACTTCATCGATTGTTATAATCTGAAATAAACTTCATTGGGAGGATGTGAATCTACACAATATAGCCCATAATACTGAACGTTTTGGCCTTTGCACAAAGTGCTACTTTTAGGAGAAACCCAACACTGCTCATCAACTTAAAGATGTTTTCTCATATGAATGCCAAACAATGCCCAGAGAATCAGGTTTGGACATTGAAAGAGACAGAAGTTTTGGTTAATGAGGTTTAGTTTAGGGTTAGATTTAAGTGTAGCATAGTATTAATTAGCTGCGTTAACAATTATGGAAGGCCTTAGTAAGACACATATTGTTTAAAAAGATGGATTTACTATTGTACTTTCTGTATGTATTCTATAAATAATAAAATTATAACATTTTATAGTTAAAAGGTTTACTTTTTAAAATTACTTAATTATTTTGCATTTGAATGGCAGGCAAGATCAAGATCTAAGACTTTTAACTTATTCTGCCTGTTTTTAGATAAAAAACTTGAGTTTCTTATGATTGTTCAGATCATGATACTTTCGAGCTGTGCTAATCCATGTGCAATTAAAATGTTTGTGTGTGTGTGTGGTGTGTGTTCACAGGCCATCGCACAGTGTACATTGGCGTCCACGTGCCCAAGAGTTACCATCGCCGACGGAGACACAGAAGACGCTCAAGTCACAAAGAAAAGAAAGAACGATTAAATGAAGGAGTAAGCGACAAATCGGACACGGAGAATGTGGATGACTCCGCCTCCAGCATCCTCAAACCTCTCAGTGAGTCACATGATGCTAAAATGCATGCATCTAGGCTTTCAGTCTCCCCCACAATGGAATAACAATAGTATTAAATTCATATTTCACCCATTTAGTTTGCAGTCCAGATTCTTAATCAGTAGGAACAAGAAGAGCAATTAGAATGAGTTGCAAAAAAGTAACCTACATATCACATACATACATATGTAATAAATTAAAGAATAAATACAAAGACATAGCATGCAAAATTTCATTCAAAATGAAACTGGGTCATTTTTCTTTGAAGAATATTGCAGTTTATAGCTCTGAAAAATATAACCAGTGCTATAGTAAACATACTGTATACAGGCTGCCAGAACTCACAGGTTCATCAAATGGCTGTATATGCATTTATATTATACATATGTATTACAGTTGAATGAAGGATGAATACAGGATGAGTGTTCACTCTGGGCTTTGTCCAGGGCTGAACAGAATTTC
This sequence comes from Parauchenoglanis punctatus, assembly GCA_030068025.1. NCBI lineage: Eukaryota > Metazoa > Chordata > Actinopteri > Siluriformes > Auchenoglanididae > Parauchenoglanis > Parauchenoglanis punctatus. The sequence continues at coordinate 13,922,234 of JAQQZU010000011.1, forward strand.
AGTATTTGACCAAGCGTAAAAAATGGCTGTAGTTCCTAACAAGTTAATGCAATATTTTTGTTAAACCTTGAATTAAAGCTAAAAGTCTACACTTCAATTACATCTTGATGGCTTCTTTTCAAATCCATTGTGGTGGTCTACAGAGGCAAAATTATGAAAATTGTGTCACAGTTCCAGTACTTTTGGAGGGGACTGAAAATCAGTCAGCTTGAAGCTTTCAGTGACGTTGAGCATGCACAGTGATTCTAGTTACCATAGGCATTGTCCATCCCATCCTCAGGCCAAATGTTCCTCAAGCATAAAGGAAAACACAAGGGGATACCCTGTCTATGCAGAGGCTGTTGGAAATCAACACCATAGCCTACATATGGGCTGGAAGTGGCATGCCACTCTATGAGGGGTGTCTCTTCTTGCTGCTGTGTGCATATCTATGTGCATTCATATCTTCACCTTTTTTGGTTAGTCTTAATAGGGTCCTGTTCTTCATGAAGTTGTTGCCATACATTTTGCAGGTGATTCTCCCTTGGCAGTTATCTGGTTATCAGAGAACCACATATCTAGCTTTTTAATTGCCTGGTGATGGTACTTTTTCAGTTTCGTGAAACATATTTCAGTAAGCACACTATCTGGAACTAAAGCGTTGAGCAGCATTAAAAGAAGATGGCATGGCAAACGTAACCGATTTATGAGCCAAGTTTCACTTAGTAAAAATCATACTGATCTTAAAACATCCTTTCTCTCATATAGACTTTTTGGCTATGCACAGACAAACCTGCCTGTCCTATATTTATACAGTGCAGTTTCCTTTGACATAATGGAACAGATAAAATAATTTTTATGCTCTTAAACAATGAAATCAGTTTGAGTTTTGCTTTGTGACGTGGTGCATTATCATGCTGGAAGTTGCCATTAGAAGATGGGTAAATTGTGGTCAGGAGGAGATGCACATGGTCAGCAGCAATACTCAAGATAGTCTGTGGCATTCAAGAGATCACCCAAAGCTGCTGGCCTGTATCTGCATGGTTTTACGCATTGCACTGCTGCCACACAACTGGTTGATGAGATAATTGCATGAATGAGTAGGTGGAAAAGTGTTCCTAATAAGGTGTACAGTGAGTGTATAATAGTGCAGTAATCCATGCAACTTATATGATTTAATGTCAATCAGTTGAGGTTTACAATAGTTAGTCTTCTTATGTGCAAATTTCTACACACTCAGGAGCATGTACACACACATAGGATACCAATTTGTTTTTTTATATTTATATTTATATATATTTTTTTTTTCAAAATTACGGGATTTTCATTTTCAGGTTCAGGTATAAACACTCGTAATAATGATTTATGAAGAAATCCACCCATGTCTGACCTGATAAATGCTGCCCATTGCACCTGAATATCTTTATATATTGGAACTAAGGATAGGAAAATAAATGACAGGTTTGACCTTATGGGAACATGTCTTTTTATTTATTTATTTATTTATTTTTTGACAAACTTGTGTGATTTTGTGTGTGGGTGTGGGTTTTAAGGCTGTGGTGAGATTGTGGTTAACTGTGAAGTGCTTGGAGTTTTAGGAGGCCTTTGCTTTGCTCTGATCCAGCATGATATGGCAACTTCACGCCATGAACACACACATACTCACACAAAATCAAAATCTCCCTTATTGCCCGATACAGGTGTGGTCTGTGAGGGGTATTCTAGTTGAAATGAGGGTGAAAGAAAATTAAATGAGGGTATGTGAGGGTAGGAGGCTTCATTACATAAGAATACAACAAAGCCAGAGACCATTAAGCAGTTCTATTATAATTAAAAAGATATTACAATAATATTGATAAGCCAAGTCATACGGCTGTTACATGGCCATGAAATTTTAATGTAGATGCACATTTTCTCAGAACATTGAAAGTGATGCAGAAATGCATGATGTAAACAATGGATGCATTGTAAAAACATTTAACATGGGATGGTGTGTTCTCTGAGTTTTTGGGTACAACTATGTTTTAATGTATATTTTGTATATCTTGTGAGTTATTTGTAAGTTGAATTAAATAAATGCATTTGACAAATGAATATATTTAATAAAAATGAATGGTTATTATTTTTGCATAAAGCTTTCTTTATAATATTAATATTCTTAAATATTCTTAATATTCTCTAAATGATTTACATGAGGTGAAAATTAATGTCAACAAATAGGATCGCAAAGTTTTTTTACATTGTTTTTACAGTAGAGATGCATTTTTAATGCATTTTAAAGGATTTTAAAAGGTTACTTCTCTCCCTGCAGTCTCTCCGGCAGCCGAACGGATCCGCTTTATTCTGGGTGAGGAGGAAAGTGGCCCTCCACCTCCACAGTTATTCACTGAGCTTGATGAGCTGCTCAGTACTGATGGCAACGAGGTTGAGTGGAGGGAGACAGCCAGGTAAAACACACGTGTGCACACACACACACACACACACACACACACACACACACACACACACACACAAGCGTCCCCGGGAGCAGATTGTTCAGCACAGTATGAGAGCAAGTCAGCGGGAGAACAGACAACAAACAACAAATTCAGAATAAAGATAAAATAAATATCAGCTGCCTGTTTTGCTCACTGAAATTCTCTGATGCCAAGTTCATTTTTCTTGCTGTGTGCGTGCATGAGAGGAATCAGTTTCAGTGTGTGGAATCGACTCCAAAGTTTTGTAGTTAACTTTTAGTTTGCCAGAGATTAGTGAATCGACTATTTTTGTGATCTTTGATGTAAATGAAAGCAGGATGGAGACTTGATGACTTGACAGACAAAACATACAGTATACATAGTGGCTCTGACTACAGTATACATAGAGTATATTATATATAGGTGTGTTTATTTATATATATATATATATATATATATATATATATATAAATATAAATATATATATATAAATATCATAGCATATATCATAGCAGAGAAGCTAGGCAGACACATGAGCCAATACATGAGCAAAGCTCAGAAAGGAATCGGAACCAACACCAGAGGGTCAAAGCACCAGCTACTTGTCAATAGAGCAATCACCCAAAACTCTAAGACTAGGCAGACCAAACTGAGCACAGTCTGGATTGACTACAAGAAGGCCTATAACTCGATGCCCCACACGTGGATACCGGAATGCATGGCACTCAAGAAGAACTCAATTCGGCAGTGGAAGACAACACTTGAAGCCAATTCCAAGGCCATCGCACAAGTCACCATAAAGTGCGGTATACACCAAGGTGATGCTCTGTCCCCACTGCTGTTCTGCATTGGACTGAACCCCCTCAGCCACATCATCACAAAGAGTGGATATGGATACAAGTTCAGAAGTGGAGTAACAATCAGCCACCTCCTGTACATGGATAACATCAAGCTGTATGCTAAGATTGAACGAGACATTGACTCGCTGATCCACCTCACCAGACTCTACACCTAGGACATCGGGATGTCATTCAGACTTGATAAATGCAGACACATGGTGGCTAAGAGAGGGAAGGTGATCAGGACTGAGGGAGTGGAGTTACCAGAGGGCAGAATAGCAGATATACAGGACAGCTACAAGTACCTTGGTATCCTTCAGGCCAATGGGAGTTAGGATGAGGTTACGAGGAGATCAGCCACAGCCAAATATCTCCAGAGGGTCAGACAGGTGCTCAGAAGCCAGCTAAATGGTAGGAATAAGATCCAAGCCAGGAACATGTATGCCCTACCAACCATCAGATACCCAAGTGGAATAGTGGACTGGCCACACGAAGAAATAGATGTCACTGATGTCAAGACACGGAAACTCGTCACGATGCATAGAGGGTTCCATCCGAAGTCCAGCTCCCTGAGACTCTACGAACAACGGACTGAAGGGGGACAAGGATTAGCGAGTGTCAGAGCCACTATACAGAATGCAACAAGGAACATCTGAGAATACATCAAGAAGATGGCCTCCCAAAACGAGCTGATGAGAGTGTCTCAGGCAGCAGAAGGCAGAAGATGATGAGGAGGATGAGAAAGCATCGTGGAAGACCAAGCCCCTCCATGGAATGTACCACCGGCAGATAGAGGAAGTGGCTGATATCAGGAAATCCTACCAGTGGCTAGAAAAAGCAGGCCTGAAGGACAGCACACAGGATCTGATCATGGCAGCACAAGAATAGGCCCTAAGCACCAGATCAGTAGAGGCAGGGGTCTACCACCAGAAGGCAGGACCCAAGGTGAAGGCTGTGCAAAGATGCCCCTGAGACTGTCCAGCACATAATAGCTGACTGCAAGATGGAAGCTGGAACAGCATACACTGAAAGGCATAACCAAGTGGCAGGAATAGAGTACAGAAACATCTGTGCCACATATGGGCTGGAAGTTCCCAAGTCCCAGTGGAAGACACCACTGAAAGTGGTTGAGAACAAATAGCACAGCTGGGGCCTTTTGGTGTAGGGTTTGCATGTTCTCCCCATGCCAGTGCAGATTTCCTTCAACAGCCCAAAGATTAGGTCAGCTGGCTACTCTAAATTGCTCATAGGTGTGAATGGTTATTCATCTCTGTGTTAGCCCTGTGATAGATTGTTGCCTTGCCCATAGTGTACCCTGCCTCTCACACAAAGTCAGCTGCGACTGGGTCCAGCTTCCTGCAACTCTTAACAGATAAGCAGTATAGAGGATGATTGGATGTACTTTTGGACTCTGATGTAAATGCTTCATAGTATTAACTTATATCTGTTTATGCTTGTGTTTATCACTGTAGGTGGCTCAAGTTCGAGGAGAAGGTGGAAGAGGGTGGAGAGAGGTGGAGTAAGCCTCATGTCGCCACTCTGTATTTACACTCACTGTTTGAGCTGAAGAAGTGCATAGAGAAGGGCACTGTCATGCTTGACATGGAGGCTAACTCACTGCAGCAGATTGTCGGTAAAAAACCCACTGCAGCTTCTGTCACTTTTTACAAAGCTACACACCTAAGACCATTATACCAAGATTTATTTATTCTCTCATTAAAATTCCTTGAGTTATTTACTAGTATCAGAACAACACAAAACTGTGTGAATGGATTTAATTCACAGAAGAACATGATTCCTCTAAAACCTCAAGATGAAACACGAACATGACTGGTCTTTGTAAGTCTGAACCAGAAGGTGATTTAGTGGCCATTTGATCTGTTTACACACGTGCTGACACCTATTATAGGATAGAATGCACATTTCATGTGTACTCTATTTTTAGCAAGCAAGCAAGATGAAAAATGGTGGAAAGGGTTTTTGAACGTTAGTTTTACAGTTACATTATAAAAGAAAAATGAAGAAATAGCCTAGTTCAATGGCATCTTAAGAAGTGAAAATGAGAATTTACTAAATCTCTCTCTTTCTCTGTCTGTGGCATTCCCTCGCTCATCCTCTCAGACATGATCACGGACACTCAGATTGAGATGGGCCTGTTGAAGGCTGAATTGAAGGAGAAGGTTACGTACACGCTACTGCGCAAACACCGCCATCAGACCAAGAAGTCCAACCTGCGCTCGTTGGCTGACATTGGCCGAACTGTATCGAGTGCAAGTAGGCTGTTTTCAAACCAAGAGAATGGTAAAGCCATCTTGCTGCTACACTAAACTGCACTAACTCTTCCAACTGATTTGTGACTTTCTTTCCATATCTGTGGTTAAGCACTAATGTATACTTTGGCTTTACATCTCTTTGCTAACTCTCATATTCTCTCTTCCAAATGCTAGAATAGATAGTACTTATAAGAGAATGTTAAACATTTTGTTCTTATGTCATTTATAACAAGACCTTTATCTTTATGCCTCAAAAAATCAGGGGATAAAAACAGACTGAAGAAGCATGAAAAGGCAGATTGATGTAGCATAAAAGCATGAGACAAGTATGTGTGTGTGAGTGTGTATGTGTGTGTGTATCCGATATGTCCTGATCAGGCTCCTCCGAAAGTGTGTTGTGCTTTCTGGCACCAATATGCTCGATTATATTGATATCTTAGGAATTTGGAATTAGGGAATACCGTTGCCATAAAGGGGTGTACTTGGCTTGCAACAATGTTTAGATAGTACGTGTCAGACTACCATTCACATGAATGCCAGGACCCAAGACTTCCCAGCAGAACCTTGCCCAAAGCATCACACTGCCTCCACCAGTTTACCTTCTTCCCGTAGTGCATCTTGGTGCCATCTCTCCCACAGGTAAGCAGTGCAAATGCACCCAGCCATCCACCTGAGGTAAATGAACACTTGCTTCATCAGACCAGGCCACCTTCTTCCATTGCTCCATGGACCAGTTCTGCTGCTCATGTGCCCATTCAGCAGTGAATGGGGGGCACTCTGACTCTGTCTATGCAGCCCCATACACAGCAAGCTCTGCTGCACTGTGTGTTCTGACACCTTTCTATCATAGTCCGCATTAATCTTTTCAGCAATTTGTGCTAAAGTAGCTCTCCTGTAGGATCGGACCAGATGCGCTAGCCATTGCGCCCCACTTGCATCAATGAGCCTTGGGCAGCCATGACACTGACGCCAGTTCACCGTTTGTCTTTCCTTGGACCACTTTTGGTAGGTACTAGCCACTATATACCAGGAACACCCCACAAAACCTGCCATTTTGGAAAGGCTCTGACCAATTAGTCTAACCATCACAATGGCTACTCTGAATACAGCTGAATTTTGTGTGTGGAATATCTTCAGTGACTTGCATTGCTGGGTGTTGATGTGTGAAAGTTGTTAGCAGCCAGGGCTAGGTTTACTTTATCTGTCCTGTGCTCTGTCAGGCTATAAGTGTTCTTCTGGACAATTAAAGGGCTGACATTCTCATGAGAATGCTAAAAAAAAACATGAATTCATTGAAATAGAATCTTCATTTGTAATAAGGTAATTGTTTTATCTTACGATTAGCATAATTTAGAGCATGTTCTGCATAAAGCTTTTCTGTGTCTTATGATCTAAACTGACATTTCTCTGTTCTCTGTTCTTTTTTCCCCTTCTCTTTACCCATCTGTCATGGTTTGGTTTCCACTGTGTTTGTGTGTGTGTGTGTGTGTGTGTGTGTGTGACATGGTAGTACGTAGTTCTGTTGACCACTCCGTGCCACGCTTTAGCATCTCTGAAATTGAAGGCCAAATACAGATGCAGAGAAGCAACAGCACGGGTCTGCTCTGTAAGTCTAGAACAAGAGATTAAATCAAGACGTAACACTTCACACTCCTGATAAGTTTAATGAGAAATTAAATATATTACTGTGGTGCGAAAGATTAACAAAAAGCGCTACAATGTGCACATCATGGATCTTTGAGCAATGTTTTCCTTTTTCAGTTTTAGGATGGTAGCCACAGGTATTAGACAATGAAGAAGAGTTCTTAAGAAATGGGAATATCATAACCTTTTGTTGTGAGAATCCTTAAATAAGCCCCAAACTCCAGAATGTCAAACCTGTCCTGTGATTGATGCTAGACCGGATGCTGTGTTTCACACAATAATAGAATAACAGCAAAAATGTAACTGTATTGGTCCAGCTTTTGGTCAGAGGGTTACCATGGCCTCCACTCTTCCAGAGCTGTGTTCCCGCTGTCTCCTGCTGACAAGCTGTCTTCCTGACCCTGATTCAATTCAGTTTATTTTAATTCTCATAAAACACAAAGCAACTTTTCAAAAAAAAAAAAAATCCAGAATTCGATTTAGATAGATGAACAGGATTTGAGGTGACAGTGGTACAGGAATAAACCCTAAGACAAAATAATAATAAAAGCTTCAGAGAAAACAGACTTAAGCTATAAACTATGGCATATGCTAATTATTTTCCTGTGCGTAGCTGCTAGTGATGTAGGTGGAGCAGACTGACAGGAATGTGTTCTTTGCCAGTACAGTGGACTAGTTCAAAATACTTTAGCTCAAAAATGCACTTATGATTCCTTATAGCACAGGTGCACCAAAATTTTCCTAACATCCTGACATTCTTTTTCCTGCAGCTGTTTTGTGGCTGTTTAATGTTTCACTTTTTCCACTTTATAAATTATAAATAGGTTGCAAAAATAAGTAAACTAAATAGTTATTTTATATGTAACAGATAACGAACAACCCAGTTGTAGCTATTGCTTGTGAATTAGACATTTTACACACTATTACATGAATTACATTACACATTACACACAGAATTAGCTGATATGTCAATTATTTCAATTAACAGAATCAATAAAATGTCTAACAGAATAGTAATGTGAGGACAATGTGCATAAAAAAACCTGTCACACAAAACATTGTCAAACTGCAAATTAAAGCCAGTTAACACAAAAATGTTACTTTTTAAGTGTTCATTAGTAACAGATATGCATTCATGTTAACCAGTGTCTTTGCAGTCATCAGTGAGGCTTGGTTTCTCTTGTCACAGACCTTTTGGATATATCATTTGATCTCTATATTTTCCTGATGACCATATCTTTCACTGACGTTTTTGACTACAACAGTGGATATTAGACTCATGTTCATGCTTGATCATGCTTGTCTCTGGGTTACAGTACAGTACAATACAGCAACTAAAATGTAGATGTAAAACCTAAAAGTACCAGTAGAAGACCTCACAGACAATCATATGAATTTATGAAAATGTCACTGAGCCAATGGCACACACTCTGATCTGATTGGATATTACAGCAACATGCGTAATCACACCTCTTAATATTCATTATTCTTAATATTCCTCTTTTATAACTGAACTGTTCTTCACCAGGTTTCCAACTGTGCTGAAGGTCACAAAATTACCAAGAATATAATAATTGAATGGCATATTTTATGGTCGCACCATGACCCAAGAGCCATAATCATTATTGGCACAAGATTAATCATACATAATTAGCCTCATTAATTACACGAAAAGGTAGACAGCCTGGGCCGACACATCTAATCCTGCCATTTCAGCCTATTATTAACTGTCTAATAGCGTGAGAGCTAATCAGCTGATTAGTGGTTTGTACAAGACGTCTGTAATACTCTAAAGTTACACTAAGGTTTAATCTGTTCCTGGAAAACTGTTCCTAAGTACATTTAATCCTTAGCTTAGTTTAGCCTTGCACATTTAAATAGTTTTATTTGCATCCTCTTAGATCCCAAAGAATCATGAACCTTTAAAACTAAACAAAGTTACAAATAAACTTAGAAATAAATGCATTTTGTTGTCAGAATCTGAAAACCTTTATTGATCCGCAGAGGGAAATTATTTTGTTGCAGTTGCTTTTCAAAGAAGAGAAAGGAAAGCAGTAAGTAATGTAGTAAAATGATGCAGAAAAGTAAGTACTAGTAGTTAGTAAGTAGAAAATATTTACAATTAATTATAAGACAATAGAACAATAACCCTAATGTGCAGTAGTGTAGGTAAAAATAATTTAAACCTGTAGGTTTTGAAACAGGTATGAGTCCTATTTAATCCTTGTGTAAATTTGGAAAGCACACACACACACAAACATACACACACTGAGTACACAGCACACAGAATATTCTGAGTATTCTCTGAGTATTCAGTGAGACACATTTTGGTCATTATACACTTTTATACTCTATAACAGGGTATAGGTGGCCATAACACAAAAGAAAGCACTACAATTTACAGAAAATGTTCACATAGAAAAGCTGTAAAGTAAAGTATATAAAAGAAATCTTTTTTTTGTTTGTTTTACAGTTATGCCCAGATTAAAGGGTAAAATGTGGTTAAATGGAATATTCTGGAATATTTAAAAAAAAAAAAAAAACCCTTCTAAATGGGGCTTCAGTTTTCTTTCCTTGGAGTATTTTTGTTGTCATTCTCTGCAATATCTCTACAGTGTTTTGAGGCTGAACCCAGACCTCTGTTTCATTCATACAGGTAGTCCAACTACAGCGTCCCACAACCTGACCTCCAGCAGCCTTAATGACCTCTCTGAAAAGCCTGAGAAGGACCAGGTAGGTCACCAGATATGAACTAACTACCACTCCTAGCTAAGATTAGAGATGCCTCCTCTGAGTTAACTTAATAAGTTGAATTTATATAGGTAGGTCTTTCAGTAGGGACATGTGGATCTCTTGTAAAGTATGAAATATGTTAGATCTATTTAAACTTTATCGGGAATGCGAGTGAAGAAGTCTCTTACACACCTGTTCAAACATGGACATGGACACATTCTTTCACAGCTATACTTATATCTACATGCACCTGTTTCCCACATGTATCTCTCTCACTGCACAAACACATATGCATCATGCATATGTTGGTTTTGTGATCCAACTCATCCACACACACACACACTTTCACTTTCTCTCTCTGAGCTTATATACACTGTATGGCCAACATCCCATTCCAGATTAAGTCCCTGCTTTCCTGTTATAATAACCTCCACTCTAACCTCAAAATCTCTACATTTTGACACATGGCTGTAGGGATTTGCCCAATCAGCCACAAGAACATTAGCGAGGTCAGGAGCTAATGTCAGTCTGGGATGTAGTCTGTGTTCCAATTTATCCAAAAGGTGTTCAGTGTGGTTGATTCGTCATCTTAACGCCACTTCTACTGTACAATTCGCACCTCTGGAGTCATTACACTGATAACCTCTGATAACCTCTTATTCAAACTTAATGGTTAAACATTCACACACAAGATCAAGCATGTGCTGCGTGTGCGGTGTTGAAGCGTTGCCTTTATCTGTAATTCAGTGCATCAATGCATGATCTTTAGTAGTATACACTTGCTTACAGAGTTTCAGCAAAAGTTTTACTCTGACTCTTCATAATGTCTCTTTCCAGTGTCTGTGAATCCCCTCTATAACCTAATGTGTTTGAATGACTGATTCCAAAGCAATAGAGAAAAATGCATTAATTATAGATAAATAGTAAATGAGGATTTACACGTTTAGGTCAGGGACAAAGCCTAGGCTTTGTTGCCATCTGAAGTGTTAGACTCAAATTTACATCTAACTACCATTTTTCACACAACATCATTAATTTAAAAAATACTAAACAGCTTATAAAGATACGGTATCAATACTATTGTCTATAGAAACATTTCAAAGCTAAATTTGGAGATAAAAAACCCAAAACCATGTGATTATGGCATACCTTGAACCAAGGTCTGAATTATTCCTCTGCATTTGACACATCCAAGCAGTGAACTAACACACGCATACCAAGAGCAGTGGGCAGCTCCTTGCTGCATCTGGGGGTTCGGTGCCTTGCTCAAGGTCACTTTAGCCATTGATGCAGAGGGAAGGAAAAGTGCTGTTAATTCACTCCCCTCACCCACACAGTCTTCCCCCCAATCCAGGGAATCAAACCAGTAACCTTTCGGTCCCAAACCCACTTCTCCCCACTTTAGGCCACAGCTCCCTGTCAGTGTATCTGATGTTAGCTTGTAATGGTGTGTTAATATCAAGCATTTGTATTTCATTTTTATGTTTATATATGTTTACATATGACCTTAGGTTACATGCTTCATACCCATTTTATTTTACTGCTTTGTAATGTTCTTATGACATAGCTCCACATAGGTTGCTGTAGCCTAAACACACACACACACACACTCTGTAGAGATGGTTAGTTGAATATGTTTTTGCTGTACACTCTGGCAAGGTCAATAACTAGAGGTGGAAGATCACAGAACATAATGTCATGCTTGTTTTCTTCTAGACCTCAGAATTGCTCATCCCTTTAAAAACGGTTTCTTTAAATAAAATCTCTGAAATTGAAATATCATTAAATGTCCTGTTTACACACCATTTGCATCAGTTTCCTAAGTTGCTGTGATGCCAACTATTTTTTTCAAATATTATATTATTTGATAATTTGTTGTCTTATCAACCTTAACACTGTATCTTTCTCCATTAGCATGCTTTTATTTCATTTCATTTGAATGATTAAAGAGTGTGATTGACAAAAATAATAATCTAAATCTACCATACTATAAACTGTGGCCCATCTTTTTCGCTTTGCGCAGTTGAATAATAAGTTCATGAAGAAGATCCCGCGGGATGCGGAGGCATCTAACATTCTGGTGGGTGAAGTGGACTTCCTGGATTCTCCTTTCGTGGCCTTTGTGAGGCTCCAGCAGGCTGTCATGCTTGCGGGGCTCACTGAAGTCCCTGTGCCTACACGGTAATATAAAATCTAAATTAGGGCTGAGGTGGTATGAAAAAGTTTCTGAATATAAGTTGTAGTGTATTGTCACTATAAATTTAATCTGACTGCAATGTAAGCCTATGTAATAATAGCAAGTAGCCAAATTGATTAAATTTTTGATGAAATTATGTATAATTTAGAATTAAATCTCTGTTAATAATGGATTAACCACAAAAATTATGTGAATCAGTATTTAAGACATCACATCACATTGTTGTTTAACACTGTGGCAACAATGCAAAGTATTTAAAGGTCCACTACGCAGGATTCAGCCACCTGAATGACCCTCCCTTTCTCCTCCCTTTCCAAGTGTGTATTAGAATGTATGGTGGCCGTCAGGTGCCTGCAGCGTACTTCTAAGTACTTACATTCACACTCTCATGCTTTTTCCATGCTAAATAAGTATGTTCCTAAGTATGAGCCTCCATTTTTCAAAATGTGGGTTCTCAAACGTGTTAGACATCACCAGCAACACTGATTCCTTTCTTTCCTTTCTTCTTCCTTGTCTTCCTTTCGTCTTCTTTGTCACCCTTCTGCAGTTTCTTGCCGGATTCAGGCTGCCACTTGTAAATATGTGAAATGTGGAGCACGCTCTCTAGAGGTTTATCCGTTCTGTAGCGGAGTAAAATGGCGGCTCTGTAGAAGTGGACCCGCGTCCTATGTAGATATAAAGGGCTCATTCTAAGCTTATGAAGACAACGATTCGTAGTCACTGGGAATTATACACTAATGAAAACATACTTATGAATTTTAAGTATGTTATGGTGTGTACATATACTCTGTTTTTGCTAATAGATACCCTCAAAATCCTACATAGTGGACCTTTAAAAATATTTTTGGAGGAAATTAGTAAAATGCAGTTGTTCAGAGGATTACTTCAATAGTAAAGCTTCTCTACTTCAATAGTATAGAAAAAGAGTGTGCCACTAAAAATAACATTTTGGTAACATCATCATTCATAGCATTAGCAGCATTATTTTTTTGCCATGTTATACTGGTTTACTGATATACATGCACACTTATAATATGAAACTAAATGTATTGTTTAACAGATTAAAGTAGAAATGCAACACACACACTACAGTTATCAGTGGCAAGACATTGAAATGCAAATACTCACTGAAGTACACACACAATGCACAGCATGCAAGGGTGTTATGTCAAATCTGAAACATTATCATTTCTGGTAAGTATGAACTGCTGTGTGATTAGTCACAGTGGAAAGTTTCGTAGATTTCATGATAATGGCTTGTGGTAGCTGATAAACTCAGATGACTTTGAAATCAAAGCACAGATTCACTCTACTGTAAAATGGAAAACTTATGGTTTAATGATTAGTATTTTTCTTTCCGATGGCCTGTGATTAAATATTGACCGGCCTTCACTCCACAACCAAACTTGTGTTTATAAATACTTTGCTCTATATGTGATGCAGTTTTTCATAATTATGTTAAGTATCTGAAATAAAATTTCTCACATTTCTTGCATTGATATGCTTTTGTTCGTATTGTTTTTTCAGATTCCTGTTTGTTTTCTTGGGACCCAAGGGAAAAGCCAGAGCATACCATGAGATTGGCCGAGCCATCGCTACTTTAATGTCAGATGAGGTGTGTGAGTTAGAGTTTTGTGGTCAAATGTCATTGTGTGTGCGCGTGCCAGGAAGTGCACTACAGTAGGTAGGAGTACTTCCACAGTGGACTGATGATGCCAAGATGTATGAATGATGTTTATCTTACCATCTACCATCACATACTGATAAACTGTGGAGTGAACAAATTAATTTACTTAAATCATGTTTGTAATGCTAAATATAAGCATGTTACATTCTTCAAACATAGTGCTCAGAGTTTTGAAGCTGCATGTTTCTCTTTGCCCTAGGTGTTTCACGATGTCGCATACAAAGCCAAAGATCGGGTTGACCTATTGGCTGGCATCGAGGAATTTCTTGATGAGGTTGTTGTGCTACCCCCAGGAGAGTGGGACCCTGACATCCGGATAGAGCCCCCCAAAATCCTACCATCCTCAGACAAACGGTACATGCTTTGAGTATCTTCTAAAATCGTTTAACATGTGAACCAACATTATAGAGGTTTTGCTATCTTGATATAACTATTTGTTCATTCTTACTTATGTAGTAAGAACAACCTCACAGGTGGAGCTGGGGGTGGAGATGGATCCAAGGTTAATGGCGATGCACCCATTGAGGGTGGTGCAGGAGGAGGTGGTGGAGGCCATCATGTTGGAGATGAGCTCAAGTTCACTGGCAAGTGAGTCTCATTTGGCCTATATACTATTGCTAAGAATGCAGTTAGTGCAAACACAGAGACGTGTATGTGGTGCTATAACATTTCCTTGTTAACATGCTCAATAATTATTATTTCCCTGTCTCTCTATTTTTCACTCTCTCCTATCTCTCTTATCACTCTCTGTCTCTCTTTTCTCAGGTTTTGTGGTGGTCTGATTCTGGATGTTAAGCGAAAGCTACCATTCTTCGCAAGTGATTTTTATGATGCTCTGCACATCCAGGCCTTATCTGCTACTTTGTTTATTTACCTGGGCACTGTAACCAATGCCATCACCTTTGGTGGCTTGCTTGGAGATGCCACAGAGAACATGCAGGTATGGAAGAGTTTTGCTCAGCCTATTAATTTAATGAGTTAATGTGTTTACATTGGAAGTTGTAGGGAACTCGGTGTCTGTCTTTGTGTGTGTGTTTTGTCTGCCTATCCTGATGTTCACAGAGTGGTTGATGGTAGTGGTAGATGGCTTTTTCTATTCACACTCATGGGTGTATGCGTATTTTGAGGGGATTACATTTTTCTCCATCATGCAACAATGATTTCACATATAGGTTTTTGGCTTCCTTTTGATATTACTGTAAACAGCAGCCACATATCTAAGTCTCTTATACCATATTAGAAGCTGCAGATTCCCAAAATCCAAATCATTTCACACTAGGAAACAATAAAAAACCTATCAGAGTTTTTCTACACTGTGTTACAGTGTGGCGGTTCAGTCCAGTGTACTATACTTTACTAAATTTACTGGATCCCTAACTATGTTGAAAAACACTGATCTGTTAATGTACCTCTTTAAGGTACAACTAATCTGTATATACTGTATCTCAATGTATATTTATAGTAGGCATGTGTTGTTGTGTATATAGCCATGTGGTCTGGAATCAGAGGGCTGTGACATCTATTTAGATCTGTAGGTGCTCTGTAAGGCTCAAGCTAAGAAGGCTCAGCTTCACTTCAAATAGAGACAGATTACCAAGTGTGTGCACAAGCACACACACACACACACACACACACACACACACTCAAACACACAGACATTTATTTTCGTTGTTGTTGGTGTGGTTGGTGTGCAGATCTGTTTTTTTTAAACCTTCAAATGAGTTTTAAAACTCATTAACAGGGCAGACATTGCTTGAAAGTTATTCCATATGTGGTTTTAAAAATTTAATTCAAGTTTTAATAATTTGTACGTTCTTTTCCAACAATGAAGATTCTTCCTATCTCTCACTGTAAATGGGTACCAGCTCACCCATCCCAGAATCCAATTTATGTACAGGCCACTGCATTTCGAAAGCACATGACTTCTACTCTGTTTTTACAAGAAAACCTTCGGTAATGCAAATGGAACACATCATCACAGAAGAAGATTATGAGATGCCGAGTATAAGCCTAGACAAAGAAGGGAACACTTATCATGAATGAAATGCCTATGGTTCTCTAATCCTACCAACTCCCCAACAACAACAATGAAGTCAGGCAAACTCCAATGTTACCTCAGTGGTGAGTGGGAAGATTGAAGTTTATCAAATTTTATTACACAGTTGAGTAATAAATAAATTTTGTTTGGTCAATTACGGCATTCTACAATCTGCTATTACTGTACAATAGACCATTGCTATGTATAACAGACCATTGCTATGTATAACAGACCATTGCTATGTATAACAGACCATTGCTATGGACCATTAACAGAAGCAATAAAATCATTAATAACAATTTTTTAGATCAAGATTTTGTGTCAAATTATTGATTTCTTTAGTAATTAGCTGTGTAATAAGCTCTATTGTTGTTGATAGTTTTTCAAACATAACACATTGCAATTCCGATGGTATAAAAAATGGTGAATCGTCACTTACTGTAGTGGCTTCTGGGAAGTGTGAGCTGGCGTCTTTAATTTCTTGGCCACATATATTTGTATCAGTCAGTGACCATTGCTTTAAGACTACATGGGAAACCCATCTTCCCCTAACATTAAATTACAATGCATCAATGAAATGTTTAGCAAAGTGTCTGTATTATTCATCAGTCTTGGTGTAAGTCAATAGTTTAACAAATCAAATGATCCAGTATCTCACTGCAATATTGTACTGTTTGTTCATTAAACTGTTTTCTGGAGCACAGTGCAGTGTGTGGGAAAATCTCCTTTGATGCCCCTGATACAGAGCTAACAGACACCTATTGAGGTTTGTGCATCAATTAGTGTCTGTTAGGTGTTTGTTTATTTACTGTTTCAATGGGAAGGAAGGTGAATGTTCATCAAACGACAGACTTTTAACACATCATTTTGAGTTCCGCTCAAACACACTGCTTCACTGGGAGTGAATGGAGTGTGGGTGGGTATATTTTGCACAGAAAAAAAATCTCAATGTTTACTGGGCAAGGCACCCTCTGTTTTCCTTGCCTGGAAGTACAGCTTCTCCTAATGATGACTAGTAAACCTGTCAAAGGGGCAGAACCTTGTAGCCAATTGCCAGTCAGTAAATTGGGAATGAACATGATTGAAATCTCAAACTTAAACACATTGGATTTGGCCCCAGTCAAAATTGCTTGAAGCCTGCAGTTGTCATGATCTGCTCTTCATGGCACACGCGAGTGCGCCTGGTGGACTCGGCCGCTCGTGCTGTGCTTCTGATATCTCCGTCGTGTGTAGCGCAGAAGCGCGTACTTCTGCATTGTGGCGCAAGCGACGGAGGACTATGGTTCCTGTGAGCACACGGTCCCGGGCTCATCATCACAAGACCAGTAATTGGATGCAGATGCAGCCAATCCACGGACAATCAAGCAGCTTTAAAAGACTCACAGTATCGCCAAGATAGCGCGAAGCATTAATCTAGCAATCGTGTACGCTATTGCCAAGCCTTTGAGTCCGTGTTTGTGTTTCTGGTTTGGACTCTGTTTTCTGTGTTTAAGATTATTGTTTTTGCCTTCCTCTGAGTCTCTGTTTGCCGATCGACTGACCTAGTTTTTGTTTTGTGGATTACTCTTGCCTGCTGTTTTTGTACCTCTGCCTGCCTCGTGTGTTTAATAAACACTATGAGTTTTACGTTGCCATCTCCTTACCTGCGCATGTGTCCAGCTAAACCCAGACGACGTGACAGAATGCTTCGCCTAAACCGGGACGCAGCAGGAGAATGGGACGATGGCCGTATGCACAACATGCCATTCTTCTTCCTTCAGGAGGTATGATTATACACCCCAGGATGATATGATGGAGTGGAATTTCCTCCAAATGGATTTCTACTCCAGTGTCAGCTATTTTTGGAGGATTTGCTGGATCCCAAGCCTGCTGATGACATCTGGGTGTGGTGTATGATACATTGGCTTACCGGACCTGCATGAATGTTCGCTGAGGGCCTTATTGGCGTGGAGCACCCGTGCCTACGGAACCCCAAAGACTTCGGGGAAGGAGGTCACTGCTCCAGAGCCCCCTCCAGTGGTAAAAAAAAGAGGCAACTGCTCCAGAGTCCCCTCCAGGAGCAAAAAGGGAGGCAACCACTCCAGAGCCCCCTCCAGTGGTTAAAAAAAAGAGGCAACTGCTCCAGAGCCCCCTCCAGTGGCAAAAAAGGAGGCAACTGCTCCAGAGCCCCCTCCAGTGGCAAAAAAGGAGGCAACCGCTCCAGAGCCCCCTCCAGTGGCAAAAAAGGAGGCAACAGCTCCAGAGC
>JAQQZU010000011.1:13946266-13956324 GCA_030068025.1 Parauchenoglanis punctatus
GCGTGAAAATCTGATGATGTTTTAGGTCATATTTATGCAGAAATATAGAAAATTCTAAAGGGTTCACAAACTTTCAAACACAACTGTATATGTGGTTTTGGGTATATTGCCTACAGGTGATAAGCATATTCTTCATTTCTGATGGTTAATAATGGGCATGGATGTGCATATCTCTATGTGTTTTTGGTCAGTGATTTTTTTGTGTATGTGTAGTGTATGGATAGTAGTTGTTGTATAGTATCCATATTTCAGTGAATATACTCTTGCATATGAATATTTCTAACATATTGATTGTATTTGTGTTAAAATATGTTGATTAATATGGCTTTCACATTTCGTATTGTTGAAAATTCAGCACTTTTAAACACACCTTCAATGGGCTATACAGTATTCATGCTAGCTAGGGATGTCTGTTTGCTTTGTTCCTGATCATTTGTTGCTTATGCGCAACTTCAGCGACACCTCTTTTGCCTAACAAGTACTGAAGCAGTAATGTCTTCTCATTGGCTCAGCTAAATCAAAGATCGAATGTGCTGAACTCTCTACCTCAGTGACCAGAGCTGTTGTGTTTGTTTAAAACAGGCAACAGGTCTCTTCCAAATGAAAAAATTGAAGGACTGTTCAATGCCACTGGGGAGGTGAGTGTGTGCATGTGTGCAAGTAAATTTTTTTTAATTGATTTTGTTTAGAAAAATCAATAAATAAATTAAACATGTAAATAATATTTCATTAGAAAATTCCTTTTAAAATATCCCTGTTAATTTGTGGGTGTGTGTATATGTGTGTGTGTGTGTATGTGTGTGTGTGTGTTCATGGCCAGCAGTATTGGAATTCTACTTGGTCATCATTAACTCGGTCAGAGTGTGTAGAGTGGGGCGGAGTTCTGCAAGGAGAATCCTGTGGCTTTGTTCCTGACATCACACTGATGTCATTTATCCTGTTTATGGGCACC
The DNA here is from genome assembly GCA_030068025.1 of Parauchenoglanis punctatus. Classification (NCBI taxonomy): domain Eukaryota; kingdom Metazoa; phylum Chordata; class Actinopteri; order Siluriformes; family Auchenoglanididae; genus Parauchenoglanis; species Parauchenoglanis punctatus. Next base: position 13,947,219 of record JAQQZU010000011.1, read on the forward strand.
TACACCTGTTCCATGGCCCTAAAGAAGTTTAAAACCAGCAGATACTTCCCCACCATGGTATACACATACACACACTGCTGTAGTATTGTCTTTGTGAGTTATTTTCTTGTATTCAGAATAATAAGAATAACCATCCTGACAGTCATGAATTGTTGCACAGGATGATTGCTGTTGCTAAGAACAACCTTCTGTCTATCTACCGCTCTTACCACTCCTTCTACAGTGGAGTTGGATATATCTTTTTCTAAAGGTGCTCTGCTGTTTGCCAAATAGTGCTTGGAGGGGATGTGATTCATTGTCCAGGACACATTGCCCCCTCCAAATCTCCAAAATCTAGCTGCAAAACACCTTGCATTAAAGGACTTGAGATTCCTCTGAAAATAGAGTCACGTATGTTATTGTAGATGAATAATGCTGACAATTTTTCTATATGAGAACTAGTCAAATGTTCCCACCAGTTGAAACTGCAAGAGAGAGAGAGATGAAACTCATCTTTGTTGAACAGGGTTTGGCAGTGCAGGTGGAAAATATCCATCACTAAATCCTGCCAAAAATCTGTTATTACATCCAATTCTTGCTCATTAAAATCTTATTAATCTCCATTAGTTTCCAGCTTTGTACGTAATCTTGATCCTTAGTGGCATTTTCACAGGACAGACCAAACCTAACCTAACCTAACCTAAGTTAAATTTAATTAGATTATTAACTATTTAATCAGTGGTATTGACTTGATCAGATGTCATTATGGGCTTGATCCTGTATTGGTATTGTGGTATACCATGAAGATGAAATCTGGAATAGTTACACTGTTAAGGTTACGACAATCAACAACCAAATATTTTTTTGCATGTAGTATACCCCTTGTGGCATGCTACCAGAATTTTAACTAATGGGACTGAATGATTGACAGGTGCGTAAGCTGATCAGTGACTTTGCAATTATTCTGGCCATTCTGATCTTCTGTGGGATAGATGCACTGGTTGGTGTGGACACACCAAAACTAGAAGTGCCAAGTGAATTTAAGGTAAGTGATAAGTGTGTGTGTGTGTGTGTGTGTGTGTGTGTGTTTGTGAATGAGAGAGAAAGAGAGTGTATGAGTGAAAAAGAAAAAGTGGTGTCTTACAAATAATCTCTTTGTTCATATGTAATACTTATTATGACGATGAAAAAGTCACCAGAATCACATGCAGAAAGAGAGAGAGCGTTACTCTTACAGAAAGTATCATTAGCTATTCTCTCCAGGAAAAATTAATGACGGCCTCAGGCTGAGCTGCTCATATGAGTCCTGTGTGGTTCCTATGATTATGCTGAATGCATGTGTGTGTGTGTGTGTGTGTGTGTGTGTGTGTGCGCATGTGTGTGTTCAGCCTACAAATCCAAACCGTGGCTGGTTTGTGCCCCCTTTTGGTGGAAACCCATGGTGGGTGTACCTGGCTTCCTTCCTCCCTGCTCTCCTCGTCACTATACTCATCTTTATGGACCAGCAGATCACTGCCGTCATCGTCAACAGGAAGGAGAACAAACTCAAGGTGCGTGTGCACATATGTAGGTGTGTGTTGTCCAGTTCAGTTCACACTGATGAACTGATAATTGGCAACAGCACATTCCTTTTTATAATCATGGATACACAGGTCTCAATAAATCAAGAAAGTAGAGAGGATCCTTCTCATCTTCATTTGTCCTGTCTGAGTATATATGAGAGTCTCTTAGTTCATATGCCATGTTGATTTTGTTATTTCTTACTGAACTGTTGTCTTGTAAGTAGGATCCCTGATTCTAAAGTAATCCTAACACTTGCATGAATTTTGGTCATGAACAGGTCTGCATTGTGGCGTGCCAATGCTTGCCAAAAAGGGGGCATGAAATTTGTCATCACGGCAAAGTTAAGCATAGATTGCGCCGTGTTGTACCATCTGTCACCATCTGTCAAGTTACAAACTAGGGGTGCATATGCCATGATCACATGACACGTCTAAGATATGCAATGGCAATTATATTCATGCCATAGTTGCACCAAGGGCACAAACTATTTACACATAACTTGCGATGATGGCACGCCTTGGCATGCCTGGGCACTCAGAGGCACGAATGAACACTCAGTGACACGCTACAGTTATTTGTGCATGAAGTCATCGTGCAGGAATTTGGGGTGCACCAGCCCACGCCTTGGAATGCTATGACAGTCACATGTCATGATACTCTGCATGATAAGTCAGTGTTCAGTGATAGAAGAGTCATGTTGAATGCACAAGATTCAGCACAGACACAAAGGTGTTTATATGTGGTGGCTGTGAGCTTTATGATTATTGAATTTATTAATTAATTGAATTGATTAATTGAATTTATTATTATAATTAGTGGAAATTAGAGGAGGAGGAGAGAAGGAGAGATGAAGGAGTGGGCCACTGCGTGCCATGCGGGAAACTATGCACAATGTATGTTCAACATGTGTGCCAATAAACGTTGTTTCATTCCACAGGTGTTTACATCCTCCCACAGAGGCACGCAGTGGCAACCAGTGACACACAATTGTTGCGAATAGGTTTGCGCATTAGCCATGTAGCTGGCTTGAAAATTTTGTCATGCCAAATTTTTGAAAATTTCAAAATTTCCTGCACACCCTGGCACACACACACATGTACTTGGCACGAAGCTCCTAACACTCTTGATCAGATGATGAGTAGTTGGCACGCTACAGTGCGAGTCTCTTTGTACCATCTCTGTCATGCAAGTGTCAGGGTGGCTTAAATGGTGTATTTTTTTTTTACTAGCAAAGCCAGTTCCCTAAAAACATTTAATGAATAAACAAAAAAAGTTTAAAAAGTGGCCTATTCATCTAAATGTGATTTATGCATATGATTACACTGCCAACATTGTAGGATTGCGTTGATGAATGGCATGTTGGGAATAATAAACTGTGAGAGGATACCATCCTATTGCTCCCTAAATGTTGTGTCTGTGTGTGGAGAGCAGAAGGGTGCTGGCTACCATTTGGACCTGTTCTGGGTGGCTGTGCTAATGATTGTCTGCTCATTCATGGGCCTGCCATGGTATGTGGCGGCCACCGTCATCTCTATTGCCCACATTGACTCACTTAAGATGGAGACAGAGACATCAGCACCAGGCGAACAGCCCAAATTCCTTGGAGTCAGGTACAGAGGGAGGGAGAGGGATAATATCTATTACTGTAGTTGTTACTGGAGGATAACGGTGAGCAAAAATAGTGTGAAAACAAGGTTTTTATATTATTAAAAACAGAGTTTTAGCTGTTTGAGTAATTCCTATAAAATGCAAATTTGTGCTAATATCTATTAATATTTGTGTTTGCACAGACATCCATTTATATTGGTCGTTTATAAGTTATGCAATATTATAATAAGTAAATTATAGCAATAAGAAATGTGGTGGAATCTTAAGTATACAGTCTGTCAGAAGTACCTTAGTTTTTCCTGCCTACTGGAATAAAATGAGATCTTGTGGTGGAAGCAGGCTTTTAGATCCTAATGTAGAGGATTACATGTAGACTCAATTTAGCCATTTCTCCATCCTCATCCTCATATATACCTAATTAATTCCATGCAAATGTATATATGCATATGTATGTGTGTGTGCATGAATAGGCATATGCACGAGTGTTTATAAATGATGGGTGTGCTTAATCTTCTGGATTTAGGGAGCAAAGAGTAACTGGAGTGGCTGTCTTTCTTCTAACTGGCCTATCAGTCTTCATGGCACCTATTCTTAAGGTACACACGGCTGAAAACAGCTTCATCTTTCTGGTCTAAATGACTATGATTACATGGTTTTGGAAAATTGTAGCATATGATTGAGGCTGGTTTTTATGTGTATGTGCACATGTGTGAATCAACCTTCCAACAATGTCTCATAGAGCTGAAGTCAGATTCCAGAGTGTGTCAAAGTATGCATTATAGTCCAGCTCTGAGAAACTGCCGATTAGTAGCAATTAATGTTTTTTTAATTTATTTTGTTTATTTGGTGCATGTTATTTCAACTACGTGGTATATTTATTGTTTATGGTTTATTTCACACATATTGGCCTCTCTTTTCTCTTTAGTTCATTCCTATGCCAGTGCTCTATGGTGTCTTCCTCTATATGGGAGTAGCATCTCTATATGGAGTGCAGGTGAGAGTTTCTGAGTTTGAGCTCTTATGTGTTGGACACACACATCAATTAATATTTGCAATATTAATAATTATTTTTTCTGATGTTAAAATACAGTGAGTGTGAGATATTTTGTATGCCTCCCTGTTAATGTGTGTGTATGTGTAGTTCATGGATCGCTTGAAGCTGTTTCTGATGCCAGCAAAACACCAGCCAGATCTGATCTACTTGCGTCACATCCCCCTCCGCCGAGTTCACCTGTTCACATTCATCCAGGTTGTGTCTGTGTATAAAGAAGTGCTCAGTTTCAGCCTCAGAAGATCAGAGTGCAACACACTTTGGTCATTTTTGCTGCACTAAGACACCTGATCCAGCTCATGATCTATAAAGCCAGGTTTATTAGCTGTGTTAGAGCAGGGAAATGAACTGAACTGAGCTTCAGTCAATGAAGTTGGGCAGTCCTGTTTATTCTGTATGAGTCACTGTAAACCAGATACCAGATGTGTGCATAACACTAAATGTATATGTAATGTACACATACATGTATCTTTGCACAGATCCTTTGTCTCGCCCTGCTTTGGATCCTGAAGTCCACTGTGGCAGCCATAATCTTCCCAGTCATGGTGAGTCTAAAGTTTCACTCTTTGCTGGAATACTTGAGTTCATAGCTAGAATCAGAGGATCATCATTACAAGATTGTTTCAATCTGTAAACTAGAAAGTAAATCTAGAAGTAATTTAAAAATGTAGTTCACCGTTTCTGCTGTACATGGATTTTTCAAAATTAAATATGGGGAAATAAGTAAAGCAAACTCCAGTTTTCTGGAGGACCAAAGTTCAGTCACCCTGGAGCACACTCAGGATTGAAAATTGTTTAGACACTTGACTCTTGGCCAGTGTAAAAGAGTCCTTCCATCCTTCCACTCTTTTTCAGGGATTTTATTTGGATGCCTATCCAGCACCCTAATCCTTGTTCCTCTCTTTTTTAATAACTCCCTCTGTCTTACACTCTTGACAGATTTTGTCCCTGGTGGCTGTGAGGAAAGCAATGGATTACATATTCTCTCAGCATGATCTTGGCTACCTTGATGACGTTATGCCGGAGAAAGACAAGAAGAAGAAAGAGGATGAAAAAAAGAAGAAAAAGAAGAAGGGAAGCATTGACAGTGACATAAACTACGTAAGAAATCTGTGTCCTGTGTGTGTGTGTGTATGTGTGATTATCTAAAAAGGATGTAAGCAAACTGAGCTAAACAGATATTAATTACCGAATAGTATTGAAGTAATACAACTTTATTTAGTAAGTTTGTCCAACCTCTGCGCTTTACAGTCAGACTATCCAGCCAATGAAAATATTCCCAGTATAAAGATATCCATGGAGACGATGGAGGAGGAGCAAATTAGGGGAGAGAAACCCTCAGAGAGTGAGTAGGGCAGACAGTCTGCACGAATGTCAGGATGCCAATCTAAAACCCTTAAAAAACTCGCACACTTTTGCTAAGGACTTGGGTTTCTGCCTCACCCTCTTTTCCTCTTGATTTCTCTCCTACTTATCTGATTCATTAATATTCCCAGTCAGTCTGGTGTGATTTGAATCAGCCTTAACTCTTTTTGCTTGCTGGATATTATGCATTTTTAAATGTTTTATGTAATATTAATTTAGACATGCAGAAGATTCTCTCTCTCTCTCTCTCTCTCTCTCTCTCTCTCTCTCTCTCTCTCATGTGCGAGCACACACACACACACACCAGATGTATCCACCACTGTGGCTTACCTTAATTACATGTGCTTTTTTGCTGTAGTTAACCCATGATAAACTGTGTGTGTATATTTGTATGAATTGCTGTTTCTATTTTACAGGAAATAAGTCCATGTCATTCCTCACTCCATACTGATTCACTAGGGTTCTTTACTTCTAAGCCTGTGTCAAGGTAAACATGCACATTTCAGACCTTTTGTTACATATAGCATGTCTTCAAATTATTAAAAAATATTAAAAATGGCCAGATGTGTTATAAGAGAACATCATTGTATGTGTCTTTTCCTAACAGTCAAGATTTAAGCCCATTTAAGAAGCCTGTACCTTCAAACAGAGCTGATGTGGACCCTAAACTCAACAGATTTTCTCATACGGATGAAACAGCCCTCATGTTCTGCACACTAGCTAGCATGCAAAGTCCCACCGAGCCAGGCCAACTCTAGATATATACAAATACATTTCTAAAATATATAGCTTATTTATCTCATTTAAAAGGATTACAGGTAAAATGTAGGAAAATAGATACATATTATACTTACATGCTTGGCAAGCAGATGCATGCATGTGTAGATAAATTCTACAAACAGGTTGCTTTCATCTACCCACAAGGTAAAGGTGAAAAACTGACACTATTAAACAGTCATAGCATTTCTTTAAGGAGCTCCCAGCTTCCATCTATGTTTTTTGTATCCATCAGTTATCCATCAGACATCAATATACTGGACCTAAAACCCATTGTGACTGTTAGCAGGAAATATTTTGTAATCTAGATAAAACAGTTCTCTAAATATATGAGCGATACTGTAAATGTTTAAAAATGAATAATTTTACAGATTAGGGTTTGAAAGGAGTTATCATTATGTAATTTTGCAGGGTGGTCTTCGTATGAAGGCAAAATGAAATTTAAATTTAATATGAAACTTTTACCTAATATTATGTAATATCTTATTCTTTTATAATGAGTCTTACATTTGTGTAGAAATGATTGTCTTTTCTCCCAAATAGGTCATCTAAAGAGCAAATTAGATCAAATATTTAATAAACAAATATTATAAATAATAGAAAGAAGCATCAGTTCTGAAACCAAAATATGTTTTATTATCCTATCTGTTTTCCTTAACCAATGCTGCACACACAAAGTTTTTACAGACACTTTACTGATTACTTAATTTTGTTAAATTTAACTTTGAATCATAGCTCTACCTCTTAGAATGCTGTAGTGCCAGGCACTGTGTGTTTGATCTATGCAGATATGGAGTGATTGGGATAAAATATTTTCGCAAGAGTGGGCACTACTGAGATTGTTGTCATAATTTTATTACGAATTATAATAATCTTCCATATAAACTATGCAAAGCACAATCTGTGTCTTTCTAAGTATGTTACAGATTTGTCTTGATGAGACTAAGATGTGATTTAATTAAGTGTACTTTCAGTAAAATTTGTGCAAATATATTTTTATTGTACTTCATTTTTGAACAAAGAGATTGTGATTTATATAGCATATACTGTAGTATTTTATGTCATATGTTGGTAATGTTGTTAAATGTGGATAAGAGATTCCTGTCAGCAACAGACAATATATAGAAATTGTTTAAAGTAACATTTAAAATCATTTTATTAATTCAACCCAAAATTGCTGGGTAAACTCTAGAGACTGTTGTGTGTGATAATCCCAGGAGATCAGAAGATTATGAAATACTTAATCCATCCTGTCTGGCACTAACAACCACATGATGGCCAGAGTCACTGAGATCAGATTTTTTCCATTCTGATGATTGACGTGTACATTAACTGAAGCTCATGTAGCTGTCTATCTGTGTATCTGCTGCTTTATGTGCTGTGCTGCTGCCACATGACTGGCTGATTGGATAATTGTGTGAATGAGCAGGTGTACAAATGTTCTTATTAAAGTGACCAGTCCATAATATATAAATCAGTATCAATAATTAAAGTCTTTTTTATTCATTAAATTTCCATCAGTATCAGCGACTCGTTTTTAAAGACACAGTATGAGAAGGTGCAACACTATTGCCCACTGCATCTGTGTTTGAGCAATTTCTATTAGGTTTCAGTTAGAAACTTAGAGTCAGGTTTTACCAAGTCATTTGTATCCGCATGTTCTGGAGTAGTGGAATCTAAAAGCGCAAATCAGATAAGATGTTTTAATAAGTAAAAACTTATTAAATGTTAACAATGCACATTCAGTTCTAAAACAGACAATGTTTTAGCCTTTCAATAGTGCACACACTGTTATATGTCAAGCAGGAGGGAATATATAAATAAAAAACTTCCAGCACATTTATATAGAATTATATAATATTAACAGATATTACTGGACTTGAATATGAAGAAATGCAGAATGTGAGTAAAGTTTATGATTCCATTCCGTAGGATTCTTCATCTATAGTTTTGAAGTTGCTAAAACCCATTTCAACTAATGGAACTAATGGAAGTGTGTTTTCCAATTAAACAAATTCTGTTAAATCTTTGAGTCTTTATTTGCTCATTTCTATACTTTTTGATATTCTGGCATTATTCTGGATATTTAAAATGAGCTGAATTGACTAAGAGCTTCATTTAAAGAGCCGCACTCTCCATCAGACTATAAAATAAATCAATAATAATTAATAATTGGTTTATAATCAAAGGATGGCATGAATAATATTAGAGATGTATTTTACAATCAGTTGCTGCATGATTTGTGTATGTTTTACCTACTCAACAAGTCATTATGGCTATATGAGGAAGCCTGCATTGTACGATATGCTATATTGTATTTTCAATATGATGTAAAACCATGGGCGTCGCCGCCATTAAATCTGAGGGGGACGTGTCCCCCTCACATTTCATAATTACGTGTTTGGACCCCCCCACATTTAACATGAAATATTAGTTCACCCAGCACTGTTTCTATTGCTTCGCGAAGGAATCCATTCCACTTGATGGATATGAGAACACGCACACCACTGAAATTCCACTCTGGGTTTCCATGGTTACCTACAGCAACAAACCACACGCAAGTGAAGTGAATCATCAGTACAGCCATAGACAGTAAATGTGCAGGCTACTCGGTAGTGGAGGAGGTAAAGTCAGCCCCATTGCCATCACATAATGTCCAACTTTTGCTAAAACCCTATTCTTTTGTTATATGCCCTCAAAATTAACCCTAGGCCACATTAAATTAATGTTCAACTAAACAATGAAATATTAGGAGTAGCCTAA
>JAQQZU010000011.1:13964494-13984074 GCA_030068025.1 Parauchenoglanis punctatus
AAACTCTGGGTCAATCAACTCAGAGTTCAAGTTTAAACTCCGAGTTGTTTGAACCTCCTTTCTGAAACAGGCCCCAGCTCTAATGCCCCTGGTGGTTTAGGGGGGGTCATTACACCTGATTACACCTGTTTTCCAGGTATTTTGAAGGTAGAGGCTTAGATTTATTAGATATTCATGGAAGAAGAATTATAATATGTCAGGATTACAGTATATCAAAAATATGTGGTTATAATGGCAGTCAATGAGCCCAAAATGGTCCTGAGGGTAAAGAGTGTAGGCATATATGCATATCTCCTATTCTATACACCTTACAATAAAGGCTTACAATTAGCCTTTAAACTGACCAAGATATCGAGAATTAAAAAAATAAAATGAGCAAAAAAATTTGTGTCCCAAGGTGCCTCGAGGGTTAAAGGTGTTTTTATGGATGGTTTGGGTCCGTGGTGGTGTTTGCGCCATAGCACCACCCAAGGGTGGGGCGTAACAACATTTTATGGGTTTTATTTGGCATATAACATTCCAGCAGTAATGTAAGCTTTTGTTAAATTTATTAGGTAACAATATTATGAGGACTGTCCTATCATTAGCTATGCTTGTATTTCATAATGTTGAACGTGTGACCTTAACTTCTGTACTCGTATGTAGAGTTTGTGTATTTTGAGTCAGAAATGGAATTAAAACAATGTTTAGCGTTTTAGTCCCTCATGCTTTTGTGGATATGTAACGATTCGCCCAACTTGTGATTCAATTCACGATATTGGGTACATTTGTAAAGATTGGAGTAAAATATTGTGGCCTATTAAATAAAATATTCCTTTTATTGAAAATGAAATGTTAACAAGCTTTTTTTTCAATTATGAACATTTGTGAAGGCTACCTCCATTTGCTTCTCTTTTCCTTAGCTTTCGGAGTCTCTAAAAAGATTCTCTAAGAAGCTCCGATTTCTTGTTTAATCTGTTTGTAAATGAACACAAAAGCTCTTTCCTATTTTAGATCTGGTGTTCCATGTGCTTTTTGCTGCCTTCAAGCTCTGTTGCGCCTGCAGTGATGTCACTTGTACTCCGGCTGTTGTATGTTCCTGCTGTCCAAATAATGACTAGGAAAAACTAAAAGATGAATTGTGGTTCGTTTTTTTTTTTTTTTTTTATTTCGATCAGTTCGAATCATCATAAACTTGTACCGCGCTTTATCATTACATGCCTAGTGCTTTTTCATGTTGCCTTATAGCTGTGTAGGCATTTCATACTTGAGTGGGCTTATTGATGATCCAGTTCTATACATGTCACATAGCTTAGCTAAGCAGCAGGTTCATATTACAAGGTTATGTAATTTAATATTGTAAGGGCCATAGTGATGGTAATGTGAAAAAATGTGTTGTCTTGAAGAAAAGTAAAACAAAAAGTGGCTTTGACAGTTTTGTGGAGCCCAGTGTGTGCATTCTTCATATTGCAACATGCTTCATTATTATGAACCTTTGTCACTTTCAACACTGGCATGGGCCAATGTCAGAAATGTTGTGTGTGTGTGTGTGTGTGTGTGTGTGTGTGTGTGTGTGTGTGTGTACATGCATTGTAAAGGTGGATGTAGCAATCATTGAGGTGGGAATAGGTGGTGCCTATGACTGCACCAACATAATCAGGTAAGAAAACACTTCATTTTAGTTTATTCGGAAAATAACTTGTGTGTAACGTGCGCGGGTGTAAAAGTGTGTTTGGTGTTTTTCCCTTTTTAAATCTAACATTATTGAGAGTATTTTCAAGATATGTACCATTTGTCAAAAATTCAGCAGTACATTTTGCACACATTATCACTCATTAGAGCACATCATTACCCAGCAGTACTCAAACAATTGACATAGTATAACAAAGATCTTGGAGGTTTGCTGTTTACAGATTAAAAAAAATAGGGAAGAATAAAGGGAACAGGATGAATTGTTTACAGCTTCAAATATTTCCATGGGTTCCCATGACTGCCTTGTTGCATTTCTAATTTCCTCTGATGCAATCTTCAGTTCATGCACAGCCCTTTTTGCTTTTTATGCTTGCATTAACTTTCATCAATCACTGCTTTTAATCCAATAAAAGGTCCCTGTGTTCCTGGTTATAAAGTCCTCTGTTTCTATGATTTATAATCCCGGACTGCATGTCATACTAAATGTATAACCCGATGAAGGGAAAATTCAAATTGAAGTGTTGTGTGCACCTGTACAAGGCTTTCATGCAAATCTCTGGCTATATGTTTCCTGTTGCTTGGCAGAAAACAGTTATTTTCTCCTTCATTGAAATTATATTAGGTAGCTAAAAGTAGAATGTATTTTGACTTTTGTTTTTGTTTTTTTTTTAATATGGACGCATGATAAAAACAATCATTTTAATCTCGTTTGTTCTAGATCATGAAATGAGTATTTCAATTTTATACTGGATTTTCTGCTTAAATAGCATAGAAATGTTAAAAGCTACTCTGGTATATAGACATATCATATGGTATGCTTCTACAAAACTCTCGATCCATCTGGGTATCGAATGATGCATTATTTAGTCTGCAAAATAAAACAGGCTATTTAAACATACTCTTTGTATTGTATGACGTGTAATAAAGATTTAAACTTAATTTAGCCCGCGCATGCTTCTTTAAGAAAGTAGTTTCCATTCAACCTTGAATCAAGAGTGGATGTTTAAAAGAAACGCACATGCTAATGAACATGCTTTTTACACAAGCAAATATGGTAGCAAATTAACATACCAGTATTAATAAAGTCAATAGTTAAATGTATTGTATTGTGATACCACCCTTGTCCTATTGAATCTTATATATATATTATATTATAATATAATCATTTAATATAATCCTGTGTGTATGTGTATGCCTGCAGGAGGCCGTGGGTGTGTGGGATTTCCTCATTGGGCATTGACCACACCAGCATTCTTGGGGATACAGTCGAGAAAATTGCCTGGCAGAAGGGAGGAATATTTAAGGTATGTGTATGTGTTGTGTCTGACTTGGGGCCAGGATATACTCACTGCTACGGAACTTGTGTGCTTACAGATGCTGCAGTTATGCAAGCAGTGCACTGACTATACTTGATCTAAAACTGCAACATGCTATACTGTACCAAATCTTGAACATACTGCTATCCCAGTTTTTACCGGCACTGCAGCTCCCGCACGTGTCACATTAATTTCTGACCACATGCTCAGAGGACGCGTGAAAAAACCACTGGGAACGGGTGGCAGCCTTGATGCATGCATTAAAGCGTGCTGAATATAGTGAAGTATATTCCAGCCCTAAGAGTAGTCAAGTCATTAGGGTTTGTGGGGTTTTGTAAGGTGCCTTGTTTTTACGTATTTGCAAACATCTAAATCTAACTCTGCTTATGAAACGGGCTGAATTGATAAGGTAAATTATTAAATTAAGTAAGGTAAATTTATTTACCCGTCTTATGGTAGTGTGTTTGTGTGTCTATGGTCCTAGCCTGGGGTTCCAGCATTTATTGTGAAACAGCCAGAGGGACCAATGACGGTTCTCCAGGAGAGAGCACAAGAGACTGGGGTGAGTGTGCACTGTGCATACTGTAGCATAGTGTAACTGTATTTCTGTTTGCTCTGTGTATGTGTGTGTGAGTGAAAATCTCTGAAGGATGGACAAAGGTGGGTTTTGTTGGGCCTAATGCATGATCATGCAATGTAATATGGAAACTATTTTTTGCTTCTTTTTAAACTGATCAAGGTGATTATTTACAGTCACATTTCTGTTGGTTTAATTCAAGTCTTCACAAGTAAAATAATCGCTCTTTCTTTGGTGTATGGGTGTGTCTGTAGTGCCCATTGTTTTTGTGCCCTGAGCTGGCTCAGTACCAGAGCTCTGAGGAGGTGAAATTGGGTTTGGCCGGGCAGCACCAGTGCTCCAATGCCTCACTTGCTTTACAGCTCACACACTGCTGGCTCCAGAGGCGATTCAGCACAAGTAAGTGTCTGTATCTGTTTCTACAAGATGTCACAACATGAATAGTGGAAAATGGAGAAATTATTTAGATCGGTATTAGGTGAGATACTTCAGTATTACCATTACAGTATTCCTGTTGTTAAGATTTATATTGTGATACTCCTTAATTATATTGTGCTGAATTATCGCCTGCTGCAGTAGTATACCGGTCTCACTTAGCCAGCGTTTATTTGTTTATGGATAGGGAGTCTCTTATTTATTTCTCTTTCTGAAAGGTTCAGCTGTTGCTTCTGAATCTGGTTTTAGTGGCCTTCATACAGCTTCAGTTTTTGAGCCAAGTCCTCACATGCTGAAAGGTGAGAACAGCCCATTCATACATATAGATTATTGATGTACTTATCAGCATGGTATTGAAATGCTTCATACTGCTTGTTCTTCTTGTGCTCATTTGCTTACTGATCTTTTCATTCTACTACATCTTTATATTTTTTCACGCAGCCTGTTGTGCTTAACAGATTCCATTCAAACAGAGAATTTCCATGAGAGTTGTAATATGTAGAACACTTTTTAAGTATATACTTATAAGTTATGCTTGTACATTTTAATTATTTCTTATTGATTGGCATGTGCATATTTTTTTTTTTTTTTAAGTATTAGAGCACCTTATCAAGCTGGGAAAACTTTATCAGCGTCTTGTAAGTAGGGTTGGGTATCATTTGAATTTTATTGGTTCTGGTTCCTTATTGGTTCCCCATTAGTTACATAAAAGTAAAAAAGAGGTTTAATGTTTAGATAACCAAAAAAAAATCTATATTCTGCAGCCGTCCTGTAATTTAACCCTCTTTACCCCAGGAGAATTCTGTACCACTGCAGCATTTCACTGAAAATAACAAAGAAATTCCATTCATTTTGTGATCCTGTGAACAAATGCTTATAGTTTGCTAAATATAGTTAATTTCCATAGCCAGGTCCAAGTTGGACTTTGGTTTTGAACAACAGTTCAGACTTTATTTATTACATAAATGATCAAATCATTCAAGTCCTCTTTGAGATTAAGTAGTATTTATTCAAGTCAATTAATTATCAATTAAATGCTGACTTATTTTGTCAAACTCCACTAAACCACATAGATAATGTGAAATCCTCTGATGTTTGTGCTTTTGCCAGCAAGATTTCCTTGACACTCTGTCCACTCCCCTTCCTTCTCTCTCTCTCTCTCTCACACACACACAGAATGGACAATACTAATTAACACGTCATGGATTTAGTTTTTTTTACGATGTTATTTATCTCAAACTGATCGGTTTAGTGAGCGTTTATGCCGATGCTTGGTAACTAGGACTCGCTAGTTAACTAAGATAATTAAGGTAGTTTACAGAGTTAACTAGTTAGTGTTAAACAGGAAGGTGATTAATGCTACTCTTAAGGTTTTTAATTATTATTTTGACCTCAACATGATGATCACTGACATCCAAACATAGTGGACTGTCCTCATTAATGCACATAATTACTGTCTCTTCCAGTGAGAACAGACTCGGGCTCTCCTGTAACTTTAGCCATAACAGGGACACTAACTCCTCAGCAGGTCAGTCAGTCATGACATAAAACTAAGAAATACCCTGTTTTCTTCTTCAAAATGTGGGTCTGTGGTAGCTAGTGATCGGAAGGTCGTGAGTTCAAACCCTAGCACCGCCAAGCTGCAGCGGCTGGGCCTTAACCTTCACTGCTCACTTGTATAAAATAAGATGTAACTCGCTCTGGGTAAGGGTGTCTGCCAAATGACGTAAATGTAAAAATATAGTGTTCATTTATTCACAAACTCTGTATTATTTAATGAATAAGCACTTCCATTAAAATCCTAGCCAGCTGCAGCTGTTTTAGCAAAATACAAGCAGGCTGCGGTGGCTGCTATGGGGTATAGAGGGTTAAGAATAGCTTAGATTTGTGTCAATTGTTGTTTTCTTTACTAAAGTGAAAGTACACCTTTGACACGTCACCGTCTTTTAGTCATGCTGTTGACTAAACAGTTGGGGGGGGGGAATAGTGTATGCGGTACTGGGATTTTCTTATCATTTCTAATTTGGAACCTATTTTCAGTTCCCAACCCTACTTTTAAGCACAACATTCCCTCCAGACATTTGTGTGTGTGTGTGTGTGTGTGTGTGTGTGTAGGTCTGGCTGAGACTGAATGGCTGGGCCGGACTCAGACGCTGTTGCGTGGCAGTGTCACATACTTCCTGGATGGTGCTCACACCATATGCAGCATGCAGAAGTGTGTGAACTGGTTCAGCGAGGTGGCTGCACAACATGAGAGAAACGCTACGCAAGTCCCTTTCTTTAATTTTCTTATATCTTTATTGGGATTGAGGGGAAACAATATAAAAAAATCAGTATAATTATGATAGGAATAAAATTGAATGCTCTACACCTCACGTACTCGACTTGTGAGAGTGTAATGAAATGTGTGAGCATGTTGCTTTTAGCTTCTGCAGTGCCTCTTGTATTCCACCTGACCCTGACTGTCACGGAATGTCACAATATCACCACAAAACTGGAAACAAGGCATATTGTTTCCTCAGAATGGACTAATAAATAAATCTGATTTTAATAATATTGCTTGTGTATTGTCGGTACCCTATGAATATTTAAGTAGAACACAATGTAGGAAATTGGTAATAAGAAGGCAATTGGTTCAGGACTGCAGAAAAAAATAACATGACATTCACGCATGCATTGATGGAATAACTAGAAGTACAGTAAAAGTCATGGAAAAGTGTAATTCTGTCTTTACTGTGTATTTAAGTGTGTATTTAGTTGCATGTTTGTGTGTGTGTATAGGGGTTCAGTGGTGCGAGTGCTGCTGTTTAATGCTACTGGAGAGCGGGATTGCGCTGCTATACTCAAGCTACTTGTGGTAAGGCTCCAGCATTAGTAGTTGGATTGGTATTGGAAAATGTATGGTGTTGAGATGAATTGGTATGAAAATTTATCATCACGATTGTAGTATCATTGTGGTATTGTTCAAATGTGCTGAGAATGTTTAGTGAGGACTGATAAACAAACTGAAATAATTTCACCAAGTTTATTATTGAAAACCCCAAATAAAATTAGCAGCACTATTCACGTAACATTAAAATAATACTCTCCCTTCTAACACTGCCTCTAACAGCTACTTTTTACAATGCACTTAACTATTTTACTGATTAGTTGATCAGTTCAGTTATCAGTAATCAAAACAGTTAATGTTCCTCCAAAAAATCTAATTGACCATTTCGGGGTTTTTTGGTTTTTTTTTTAACTGCGCGCAAGAGACCATTATTTATCATGTAGTAATGAAGACCAAGTAATATTCCCTGTTCCTTTTACTTGGACATTTATTTAATTAATCACAATTATTCATGTGTTATCTATTGTATTTATGGCATTCCCTACTCAAAGAAAAGTGCTTAGAATTATGGCAGTAATAAAATAAAGAGACCATCAAGCCCAACCCACATGAATACACTGGTGCCATCAATCAATATAGAACTAACCCAGATTCAAGCCTAAACTTTTTTCAAACACTAGCAGGCAGGTAACGTTATGACTTTAATAATGAATGTACTCTATTTGGCAGCTACAAGGACAAAGGATATAAAAAAAAGCTCTCCCTTCTAACAGTAATTTAAGAAACATGAATAGCTGAACTTATAGTGGGCTTGTGCATAACACCAGTGCTGCTATAACTTGAAGTCCACCCATACTTCCAAAGCCTTGGGTTTTCAGAATCTTTTGTGGCGTACTCCCACTACGCAATCCGTCCGTACTGCACCCAAGAGCATTTGTCTGGTTTCTTTGACTAGTGTGATCGCTGTGTAGCATGCTTGGGTGCAGTTCACTTGGACTGCTGGGAACAGGTGCGCTCTTCAGTTGGGCTTGGGCACAGTGTGATCGTTAACTGTGGCCAAGTGTGGAATTCAAGCGCTACAAAGTGTACTTCTCAATTCACTGGCAAATATTAGGTTTAATAACTGGACTGGTTCTCACCTTTTGATGAATACGGATTGTTGCCAGGAAGTAAAGTGGCAAATTTCTCCTTTAACTCAATAAGACGTATCATAATGTCAATGAAGTACTGAAGACACTCAAGTCATCAGCCATCGTGTGATCAGCGCGAAACCTGAAAATCTTTACTGCAAGATAAAAGCGCTAAAACCAAAACAGACCACAATTATTATAACACATTTCGCGTTCCCCTTGTGTGTTTCAGTTAGATCACTATACGTTTCATCGGTCTTGAAAACGATGACCTATAAAACTTTGTCAGGTCGCATCCAGCTCTAAAGACAGAAACACCCAGATGTTGCAGTCAGCTTTAAAGGGAGAAGTATGCATATGCTGCATCCAGTCTTGTCAGCTGCCTTTGTAAAATCCTTCTTGTGCTTGTAGCAACGATTTACTGAAAATAACTGCATTGCATAATTGATAAATCTGTATGGCGTGTGAGAGGACCATGTGTCGCTGCGTTCAAAACAGCTGTAAATAATCCACAGTGTAAAAATGGTGTTCATCATGCTAAGGGAGAGTACTCTTCAACATAAAAAGTGTTGTGGTGATATAAGTGCACTCGTGACCACAATGTACGCGTAGGCCAGTGGAGGAGTGGGGAGAGGAGGCAGTTACTCTCAGGTGAGGTACAAGGCAACCGTGCATAGTCTGAGTATGCCCTTACACACTAAACCTCTTTCACAACCAAGATAGACTCTGCTGAAACCGCTATGATGCTTAAAACTGTAGTGTTGACTGGAGCTGCCCATAGACCTGAGCCACGCGCTCACCTTGTAGGAGCTCACCAGGCATGAGTACAATTTTAAGTTTGTAGATTAGGTGCATGCCCATCTTTGGTTGTTGGTCGGAAACTAAGGATTACTGTTGGGCGATTATACCAGTTCTCCCAGTATATTGGCTCAGATTTCTGGAGCGGGGTGTGAATTTTGGATACCAGTATATCATTATTACATTACAGTAACGTCTTCCACGGATGCAGATGCTGTGCATACTGCTAGTATGACATAGACGAGGGAGAGTGAGATTTATATGGCAGAGTTACAAGATTAAACTGAGCTAAAACAGTGAGGAGGGAGATAAGTGGAGGAGGGAGATAAGTGGAGGAGGGAGATAAGTGGAGGAGGGAGATAAGTGCGCATGTTTGTCACAGCCCTTCACTCCATTTATGGTTTCCTGCATGCTTTTTAGTTTATGGTTTTAAATGGCATTTTAATGTTACTTATGTTTTGTCTTGAGTCCCTTATACTGTAATGAACAGGAAACTTTTTCAGATGCCAACAGTAAACTGAGAAGTTAACAGAAAACAGTGAATGGAACACAGCTTTTTGTGTGGAAGAAAAGCGCTCTTTGTTAGCATGGTGTGTTTTTACATTGTGGATTGTTTGAGGCGTGGTGATACACGGCCCTCTCCACATGGCATACATACTGTATTTATCAGTTATGAAATGCAGGGATTTTCAGTGAATCGTTCTGCACACATAAGATTTTTACAGAAGCAGCTGACATTGCAGGAGGAATTACAGTTTTACTTGCCAACTACAATTCATGTTCATCGGTGAGGTGATAACCAGACCCGTTCTTAACCCTGATATTCTCCAGTGAATTGAAAAGTGTAGTTTATAGCATTCGAGTTCCACGCTTGCACGGGGTTAGCGATCACACTATGCGCAAGCTCATCTGAACTGCTCCCTGGGGCTCCTCTTCCAAACAGTCCAAATGAACTGCCCCGAGCCCAGTATGCAGCGATCACTAGTCAAATGATCCAGACTTTAGGGGCCAAGCATTCTTGGGAATGGTACGGATCAACTAATGTGAGTACACCCTAATTAAATGCCATACGAGAATTATCATAATCATAATCATGCACGCACCATTTATGTAGTGATACTGGGAGGCTAACTTTGGTTGATGCTTGACAGTATTTTTTTGGGAGCTTACTCACAGTAATCAACCATAGTTTTAATGCTAATTCAAATTAGAAAAAATAGTACTAACCTTTGGAAATTTTGCCACGGTTTATGGTGAAAAATTGAGTGGTCCACTACCAAATGTGTCATGTTCTCAGTTGTTTAACACCTCTGGATGTAAATATCAGGAAATGAAAGCTTAAATTCTGATCTACCATCTCTTATACAAAACATCTCCAATCCAAAGGTCTTAGCAGAAACAGAAGTATTGGCTTTACCATTTCAGTATTTTTATTGTGTATACATGTTTTTACTGTATATTGGTGTGTTCTAAGAAAGGGATTGATTCTATATTCTTAAATATAGAAACCACCAACCAAAAATATCCAGTCAAAAGGTCTAAAAGGCAAATATTTTTTAAGGTCAATAATAATGTGGTGGGTAAAAGTGTGCAATATTTTAAAATCCAGTATCTTTTTTTTTCCTCCCCTCATGGCCAATTTCCACCCATCAAGCAGCTCTCTCCATCACAACCAGGGAGGGTGAAAGCTCTTGTGTGCTTCCTCTGAGGCATTTTGTTTTTCTTTTAATTTTTTTTTAAATAATTTTTTTTTTTTTTTTTTTTTTTTTTTAAGTTACCATACAGAGCGCGCAAACTAATTTCCCTATTTTTACTATTGATGAACATGTAGCCTAGGGGGAAACATAATCTCATTTAAATTTGTAATACATAAGCTGAATTGATTTTACAATTTTATTAAAAAATTTTAAAATGAGAATTTTTTTTTTTCTGTTTCACAATTCCTTTTCTTCTCTCAGCGTTTTGGGTACAGCCGAAGAATTTCAGTGTTGGAAAAATATTTGTGACACTAAATTGTAACCAGGAACAATTTTATTATTTATTTATTTATTTATTTTTAAGTCTCTTAAAAACCTTCATTGCAACTGTTTTGATGGGTATTATATTCTTGGCCAGGGTGGTATTCCAGAAAGCGGTTTAGTGAAAACTCTTAGTTTGTTAACCCTGAGATAAGGGAAACTTTTGGTTTTCTGACAGGTAAAAAGACAGGTAACTGAAGCTCTGGCTCAGTTACCATGGTAACTGACACTGTGAACCTAGCCTGCCAGCAAGCATGTTTTCTTTAACAAATGCTGGGTTTCTCCTCCCTCTTGCTGAGCCTGAAGCTGCTGTCCAATACTGGGTGTCCTTACCTTGTTAACCTTATTGATTAGATGTGCTATTTAATAGTCTAAAATATCATAAAATTTCAGTTTCAGAACGATAAGACTACAGTACATTGAAAGTTTAGGATTTTTAAATCCATTGTGACTGAATCGTGGTATCAGGACTCCATTGATGGCATTTTTGTTATCTCACACACACACTTAACTCTGAGGGAACATCCTTGGAGTTGATTGAACTAACTTGGATCAGCTGTTCGGTTTGATTGGCAGTGAAAATATAAGCTTGAATAGAGTAATGTCTGGCTCATGGAACAACCTGGGATGCCATGTTTGAGTGTTTTCAGTGGAACTGACAAATGTTGTTTATCATGGTACATACAATCTCGCTTAAGAAACAAATAGTGGAGACATTTTAATCATTCAAAAATAGTCCTATTGCCCACCTCTATGGCAACAGCGCACACACTACCTTGTAGGGCTGTGCAATCACCATACAGGGCATATGACTGTATATAGTCCTATAATGTAAGCAAGACAAGATACTGCGATTTAATTTTTAAATCCAATTTCAGGAAAATTCCTAGTTAGTACTATTTAGTATAGGTCTGTGGTAGCTCAATGGTTAAGAACATTGGACTAGTGATCGGAAGGTCGTGAGTTCAAATCTGGGCCCTTGAGCAAGGCCCTTAACCTTCACTGCTCACTTGTATAAAAAAAAAAAAATATATGTATATAAGTCACTCTGGATAAGGGATGTAAATGTAGTATAAGCTAGATAGTATAAAAAACACAGTATGCAAGCATAGCACTACTTTTTGAGCAGTCTGAGTAAAGGAATGAACATTTGACTATATCAGGAAACCGAAAAAATGTACAAAATTAAGTATATATTTAGATACTGCTTTAAAGGTACATGGTACGCCAGCTTTTAATAAAAGAAAATGCATACATAGCACTACTTTTTGTGCAGTATGACAAAGGAATTAACATTTGGGTATATCAGTAAAAAAAAAAAATTCAGATTCACATTCAGCCATTGGTGAAAACGTTACTAGTTAGCCAGGTTTGCTAATGCTAACTGGCAGGCAGGCAGACCTATAATGTCCCCATGGGAATATCTGACTTGGACTTCACAAAGCTTGACCCAGTAATATAAAACATACAACACCCAACAGCTTACACATTACAATAACCCAAAGGTACAAGGAATGTGAACAAACCTAGACAAATCTACATAATAACACTAAAATAAGAATGTCAGTTAAAACACAAAAATAGTTAAAATAAAATTTTACCACAGCTTATTTTATTTTGGGTGTTTAAGAATTCTAACTGATACAAGAACAAGAGTTTTTAAATCTGTTTAATTTGCAACGTTAAACCCTGTATTGTCTATGCGATGAGAACTGCTCATACTGTGAGTACAAGACATGGGAGTGGTCTGTCTACCTGTTTCAAAACACACTGTTCAAAAATGGACAGCATCTTTCATTTGTTGTTTGTTTTTGGGGGTGGGGTGGGGGGGGTTCTTTCTACAGTCTCATTAGGAGATGAAATGCATGCTCAAATGGGTTAAAATCTGGTGGTTGACTTGTCCAGTCGAAAACCTTCCACTTTCTCCCCCTGATAAAGTCCTTTGTTGTGTTGGCAAGTGTGTTTTGGGACACTGTCTTGTTGTAATGAAGTGAAGGTCCTTCCAATTAGATTGTCACAAAATATTTCTGTAAACTTCTGAGTTCATTCTGCTGCTTTCATGATGAGTTACATCAACAATAAACACAAATGAGCGCATTCCAGAAGGTCGTGGGTGTCTATACACTAGTCAGCCATAACATTAAACCCACCTAATATTGTATAGTTTCCCCTTGTGCCACCAAAACCACTCTGACCCGTCAAGGCCCTGACCCCATAAGACCTCTGAAGGTGTGCTGTGGTACCTGGCACCAAGACATAAGCAGCAGATCATTCAAGTCTTGTAAGTTGAGTTGTGGGGCCTCCATGGATCAGACTTATTTGACCAGCTCATCCCACAGACGCTCGATCAGACCAGATGATCCTCGAACCATTCCTGAACAATTTCTGCAGTGTGGCATGTACCCCGGCCATCCACATGTTGTAAAAGATAATGTGTTTTATCAAAGCAGGCCACCTTCTACCATTGCTCCATGGTCCAGTACTGAAACTTACATGCCCATTGTAGGTGCTTTTTTGTGGTGGACAGCTAGTATTCTGCAGCTACGCAGCCTCATACACCGCAAGCTGTAATGCACTATGTGTTCTGACACCTTTATCATAGACATCATTAACTTTTTCAGCAACTTGTGCTACAGTAGCTCTTCTGTGGGATCAGACCTGACAGGCTAGCCTTTGCTCCCCATGAAGTTCAGTGAGCTTGGGCAGCCATCACCCTGTCACTAGTTCACGTTTGTCCTTCCTTGGACCACTTTTGGTGTGTACTAACCACTACCTGCAGGTAGTGCATACCAGGAACACCCCACAAGACCTGCAATTTTGGCGATGAATCCAGTCAAGACATCACAATTTGGCCCTTGTTAAAGTCACTCCATTTGTCGTCCTATAATTTAATCATGGCCAATTCCCACCCACAAGACCGCTCTCCCCCATCACACAACAGTGTCTCGCCAGGGAGGGTGAAGGCCATTGTGTTCTTCCTCCGAGGCACGTGATGCCAGCTGACTGCATCTTTTCCAGCTGCTGCTCATGCAATGTCAGGGGTGGTGTAACACTGTCTAGTTTTTTATATTTGACATGGGAGAGCACAGGCCAATTTTGTTCTCTTGAGCTCCTTGCCACTGATAGCTATGGCATCATCAGTATTTAAACTTTAATCCATCCAAGCGGAGGTCACGCACATACTCTGTGCAATGGCAAGCCGCACTGTGGCACCTGGGGAGTAGTTAGGGGTTGGGTGCCTTGCTCAAGGGCACTTCAAATGGACATTCCTTTATATGGTTTGTTTCACAAATAAAAATTCAGTCTTTTGTTGTTTACCTTCATTCAAACTTTGAACTTCATTCAAGAGAATGTTTTGAGAATATTGAATTGTGAACCCAGTATCAAGAATCGATCTGACTGGTAGGCTTATCTGATAGTTAGTTTTTGTAGGTATATGGAGGAGTTTCCTAATAAACTGGTCACTGAATTTGACACACAATATTTATTGTAGGATTTTGATTATTGATTACTTGTGTTTGTTATTTTGCAGCCATGTCATTTTGATTTTGCAGTTTTCTGTCCCAACATCACAGAAGCCATTGCTGACTGCAATGCAGGTCAGCAGACACTTGTGACTTTTACATTTTTTGTATTTATTTCTGGTTGAATATCTGCTCAACTGTAGTCCCCTTTCCTTTTTTTTCTTTATTCAGACCAACAGAACTTCAACGTGTCTGTAGAGCACATGCTCACACGCTGCCTGGACAATCAGCAGAGCTGGCGCATTCTCAATGGTGTCATGGAGGATGGGCCAGAGTCAGAGCTTCTGATTGGAGGGGACGTCCATCTGCCTCCGAGAGTGGAGAGACGTGGAGCCTCATTGGTGTTTCCCTGCATCTTGAGTGCTCTTCAGTGGATCACTCAGGGACGTGACCCACTTGTGTCTGATTCCACCAAACACATCATGCCTGTTAAAGCTAGCGTCAGTGCTAAAGCAGTGCCCCTAAGAGAGGCTGCAAACGTGCATGTGCTAATCACAGGAAGCTTACACTTGGTAGGAGGAGCCCTAAAACACCTGGTACCTGCCCTATCATCCTAACACAATGTTTTGTTTGTGTATCTGATGAAGAGTATGTGGAGGTCCCTGATATGTTTTTGCACTCACACTGTAATATGAAAATTGTGTAGCTAAATTAAGTTGTATTTAAGATTTAAAACTTACTGAACACCTGCTAAATTATAAGCAGGAGAGTGAAGCACTGAGATTTTCACCTGTGCCTTCCTTCTGTAGGGAATGTTCACAGAGCCTGCTATCAGTTGTCTTAAATAAAGTCTTTTGGGACTGAGAATGACCTGTCTGGTATACCCAGATGCTGGGATCTTTTCTTCAACACAACACACAGTCTGGCTTAATGCTGAATTTTATTTTAGGCTTTCCATCCAAAACTGCATACTCTCAAAGGTACAATGCCCCTTGATCATTTATTATTTTCATGTATTGCTCTGGTCCTTAATGTGCATTTTTGTACATGCTAAATATCACATTCAGTTTTGATGTACTGCTTGGATTGTGATTGATGCATAAGATTGATGTCAGGGGAAAACTAGCATAATCAAAAGTTAACTTCTCATTGGTGTGTATACTTTGTAATAAGTATTGATTATAGAATTCTAGAATGTGAAATCTACCCTGTTACTATAGAGCCCACTGTTAATGACACTGATAATGACTGTGGTTGCCTTCAGAAGTCCATTTTCCTTGCTAAACCATCTGTGAAATAGTTTTTAAGTTGGTTAAATACAAAATTAGTCAAAGTTTTAATTTCCTCTCAAATGAAATGTATTGTTTTTTTCAACATCTTGTGTACCTGGGATATAATTGTAAGGATTTTGCACAGGGGGAAATCCTTTTGCTGTCTATTACCATACGGGGAAAAAACTAAAGAGAAGAGAATTGTTCCCAAATCATGTAAAGGATTTAAAAATGTACAAGAAGCTAGAAAATGCTATTTAAGCCAAACTAATACAAATGGGAATATGGTAGGAATTGGACCCATAAGCATATGCCAAACTAGGCCAGAGATTGTAGATTTAAACTTGTACAGTTTACTTGACTTTTGTGGCTGTCAAGATCAACTGTTTTAAAATCAACTGTTCCATTACAAAACGATTGTTAGAAGAGTTATAAGAAGCCCTTCATGAGGACATCTCTCAATATACAGCACCTGAAAAAATCACCATTGTTTGTTTTTGTCAGATGTGATAAATTTTTGGTCATGCATGGCATCGGTATGTTTGGTGACAAAAGGGGATGCAAAAAAATTTGGTTGCCCAACAGAGATGCTCTTGGGCAGTTTTGTGGCTGGAAGTTGTGAATATGCATGGTGTCATGAACTCTGCAACATACCAGAACATTTCATCCCAAAACCCTTGTTACCTCAGTTAGGAGGCTCAGACTTGGCCATGACTGTTTATATTGTATTATGTTTGGCTCATCATGTGCTTTCAACAAGATAACAAGCCAAGCATCCTTCCAAATAAAAAAATGTTTAAAACATCATTAAAACTGTACAATGTCCCTGTATGTTTGAGTCCAAATTGTCATTTCTTTTTCCATGTATACTCTGATCAGCCATAA
This sequence comes from Parauchenoglanis punctatus, assembly GCA_030068025.1. Classification (NCBI taxonomy): domain Eukaryota; kingdom Metazoa; phylum Chordata; class Actinopteri; order Siluriformes; family Auchenoglanididae; genus Parauchenoglanis; species Parauchenoglanis punctatus. The sequence goes on from JAQQZU010000011.1 coordinate 13,980,890, forward strand.
CATTAAAACCACTGACTGTGAAGGGAATAACATTCATTAGCTCGTAAGACTGGCACCTGTCAAGGGGTGGGATATATTAAGCAGTAAGTAAACAGTCAGTTCTCAAAGTTAATGTGTTGGAAGCAGGAAAAATGGGCAAGCTTAAGGATCTTGCTATTGCAAGATGACTGGGTCAGAGCAGCTCCAAAATGGCAGGTCTTGTGAGGTGTTCCTGATATGCAGTGATTAGTACCTTCCAATATTGCTCCAAGGAAGGACAATCTGAACTTGTGACTGGGGCAGGGGCACCCAAGGCTGCTTGTGTGTGGGGAACAAAGGCTTGCTGGCCTGGTCTGGCATTGCAGCTTGCTGTGTATGCTGTCCCCTGTCATAAAATAAAGAATTCTGTTATGGTAGTCATTCATGGATGTAATGAAGGCATGGATCAAAGTTTCAGCAGCAGAAAAGGAGTATGATGGACAGAAGTGCTATGTTTTTTAGATGAGAAAAGCAGTTCTAGTGATTTGGATGTGATGTTCGAAAGAGAGGTTGCTGTCAAAAATGACTCGGAGGTCGCAGATGTATGGAGATGGAGATAATGTAGAATTATCAATGCCGAGGCAGAAACTGAGTGGTTTTTGTGAGGGATTTTGGGACCAATAATGATCATGTGTGATTCAACACAATTTAGTTTGAAGAAGTTGGCTTGCAGCCATGATTTAATGTCAGTGATGCAGTTTAACAGAGTAGAGTGAACCACAGTGGTAATGCACCTGGTGGAGATGTAGAGCTGAGCGCCATCAAGGGTAGCAGTAGACATGAAGACCATAATGACTTATGATGTTGCCAAGGGGAAGCATACAGTGCATCACTTTTTCCACATTTTATGTTACAGCCTTATTCCAAAATTGATTAAATTCATTTTTTTCCTCAGAATTCTACACACAACACCTGCCCGGGGTGTACCCCACCTCTTGCCCGATGATGCTGGGATTGGCTCCAGCTTCTCCACGACCCAGATGGATAAAGCGGTATGGATAATGGATGGATGGATGGATATCAGGTCTGTAACATGATTAGCTATAAAAGGGATGTCTTAGAGAGGCAAAGTCTCTCAGAAGTAAAGCTGGGCAGAGGCTCTCCAATCTGTGAAAGAGTGTGTAAAAAGATTGTGGAATACTTTAAAAACAATGTTCCTCAATGTTTTTTTTCCCTCAACATCAATTGCAAAGGATTTGCAATTCTCATCATCTACAGTGTATAACATCATAAAACGATTCAAAGAAACTGGAGATATCTCTGTGCGTAAGGAACAAGGCCGAAGACCTTTATTGGATGCCCGTGGTCTTCGGGCCTTCAGATGACACTGCGTCACTCATCAGCACGATTGTGTCATTGACATTACTAAATGGGCCCAGGAATACTTCCAGAAACCACTGTCGGTAATCGCAATCTGCTGTGCCATCTGTAGATGCCAACTAAAGCTCTATCATGCAAAATAAAGCCATATTTGAACATGGTGCAGAAGCGCCGTCGTGTCCTGTGAGCCAAGACTCATTTGAAATGGACTGTTTCAAAGTGGGAAAGTGTTCTATGGTCAGATGAATCCAAATTTGACATTCTTGTTGGTAATCATGCCGTGTCCTCCGGGCTAAAGAGGAGGGAGACCTTCCAGCGTGTTATGAGCGTTCAATTCAGAAGCCAGCATCTCTGATGGTATGGGGGTGCATAAGTGCATACGATATGGGCCGCTTGCATGTTTTGGAAGGAACTACATTTACATTTATGTCATTTGGCAGACGCCCTTATCCAGAGCGACTTGCATACATTTATACAAGTGAGCAGTGAAGGTTAAGGGCCTTGCTCAAGGACCCAGCAGTGGCAGCTTGGCAGTGCTGGGATTTGAACTCATGACCTTCCGATCACTAGTCCAATGTCTTAACCACTGAGACAACTATGAATGCTGAAAGGTATATAAATGTTTTAGAGCAACATATGCTCCCCTCTAGACGATGTCTATTTCAGGGAAGGCCTTGTGTATTTCAGCAGGACAATGCAAAACCACATGCTGCAGCTATTACAACAGCATGGCTTTGTCGGAGAAGAGTCTGGGTGCTGAATTGGCCGCCTGCAGTCCAGATCTTTCACATATAGAGAACATTTGGTGCATCATTAAATGAAAAATACGTCAAAGACGACCACAAACTCTTCAGCAACTGGAAACCTATGTCAGGCAAGAATGGGACCAAATTCCAACACCAAAACTCCAGAAACTCAACCTCGAAAGCCCAAAATTGCCATGGCATTCATGTCCATGTGACTGTAAACTGACTGCAGTCTGTATTTGTTTTCATTTAGGACACATTATCCCCCCCCCATGTAGCTATAACAGCTTCCACTCTTTTTGGAAGGCTTTCCACAAGATTTTGGAGTGTTTCTGTGGGAATTTGTGCCCATTCATTCTGTAGAGCATTTATGAAGTCAGGCACTGATGTTGGACGAGAAGGACTGGCTCGCAATCTCCATTCCAGTTAATTCCAAAGATGTTCGATGGGGTTGAGGTCAGGGCTCTGTGCAGACCAGTCATTGTTCTTCCACACCGAACTCAACCAAGCATGGCTTTATAGACCTTGTTTGTGCACAGGGGCACAGTCATGCTGGAATAGAAAAGTGCCATCCCCAAATTGTGTCCACAAAGTTGGAAACATAGCATTGTTCAAAATGGCTTGGTATGCTGAAGCATTAAGATTGCCCTTTACTGGACGTAGGGGGCTATTCTATGCCTGAGAACCCTCCAGATCTGCTTTAAAGGTCAACAGTAGTATGTGCAAAATCTGATTGGAAGCCAATGCAGTTTACATAAGATAGGCGTGTTGTGCTCATATTTCCTTATTTGAGTATGGACCCTTGCTGCTGCATTCTGGACTAATTGGAGTTTGTTTGTGCACCAGACAGTAAGGCATCCAGACAGTAAGGCATTACAATAATCTAACCTAGAGGTAACAAATCATGAACTAGTTTTTCTGCATCATGCAGTGACATCATATTTCTTATCTTAGCAATGTTTCTGAGATGACAGAAGGCTGTCCTAGAGATATTATCTACATGAGCTTCAAATGACAGACTGAAGTCAATAATCACACCAAGGTCTTTTACTTTGGCACATGGTGAAACAGAAAGGCCATCCAGAGTTACTATGTAATTGG
>JAQQZU010000011.1:13986114-13997664 GCA_030068025.1 Parauchenoglanis punctatus
TTCTCTTTATCTACATTTAGGACTTGTGTGAAAATCTGATGATGTTTTAGGTCATATTTATGCAGAAATATAGAAAACCCATTGATTGGGAACACCTTTTTAGAAACATACCCAGGATAAGATTGTATGTGAGCTTTTTACTTTGGCTTGTGCCTGTGTGGGATGTCAAAACTTGTCATCACAACCTGTCTTATGGCCAAATACACCACTCAGCTCACTGCTCAGGAAGAGAGATAGAGAGATCACATTAATTTATTGGGAAAACAGGGATTATCACTGACACGCTAGTCATGCCCATTGTAGATTCCCTCTAAACTATATCCCTATGTTGTAGTCTTTTATGCCATGGTGGTGCAATGTGTTTTATATAAAATAAGTTTCCAAATTCTACTGCCTGGTAAACTACATACATCAAATGTGGACATAATCTGGCCATAAGTAGGAACTAGTCATACTAAATAGATGAATAAACTCAGATGGCAGGATTAGAAACAAGCAGTGAAATGGAAATGCTGAGAGTACTGAGAAAAATATAATACAGCACAAATGAAATATTAACTGAAATGTTAACTAAAGACTTGAATGTTTGACAGTCGCACAAACATGATACACTATATCATAGGAAAAAAGTCACAGCATCGTCCTCCCTAGAATTTCAGTACTTGCTTGTCATGGGCGTTGCAGGAAAAGCCTCTTCTGTCATGAGGACTATGTCATTTTCCTTCTCCTGTGTATAAGAAGAGCATATTTAAACTCACAAGCATGCCATTTCCTTAAATATATGTGTTCCTTCAAATTTGTAATCTCATATCCATATGATAGACAATATGTTATAAATCAAAGGAGAAAAGTATATCACAAATGGCTATATCACAAATCTTGAAAATTGGATGAAAACTGACTTCCAAATTTGACTTTGCTTTATAATTCATTATACTGGAAGTGGAAAATGCTTTGTTACAATACTTAAATATTATTTCGGGGTATTTATACTTTACCTGAGTGCTTTAGGAATTAGGTGCTTTACGTCAATACATTTCTCAGAAGAAAAACTTACTTTTTCTCTTTACTCATTACAAATCTCATAGGTAAATTCTTCTCTTATCTAGCCATTGATTGAATGGGCTCCTGTGCATTTTTTATTAGCATTTTATTCACATTTCAGATTAAAGCATTCAATCAAAATTTTCAGTCTAGAAAAAAGCAATCAAAAATCAGGCCCATGTTCATGCTTTTAACATTTTAAAGTTTGAAAACATTTAAAAGTAGTGTACATTTTTTTTGCTGCATACTTCCACTTTTAATTAAGATTTTGACACTTTACCTGTACTTTCAAGTACACCCATTTTTCAGTTCCACCCCTGAATATGGTATATGTATATATGTACATATATGTTATAAATGGATTTGCAAGAGCAAGCTGTCACCTGTAACCAAACAAATGAGCAAATCTGATCTTCTGCTAGCACTGCTAGCAAAAAAATTTTTTTGTGTCAGTGATAAAGAGTGGGGGCCATGGTAACACTAATGGTATCAATTAACATTTATTATTTTTTTTTAAATAATACAATAAATATACTACAAATGAACATCATCTTTGGTAGAGTTACAACATCCTGGTTCTGTCACCATTTCACAATTAATGCCTTTATTCATCTGAGCATTTGAAATGTATATCATAGCAATAAAGATGTGATAGGAATCAAATCAATCTCAGCTTGGTATAACATTAAGAGAATGAAAAACTTTCATCATTTTCATGCATACAGAAAGGCTTTAATGCTTCAAAAGACATACAAGGGTGCGTGGCCACAGTAAACTTGAATTTATTGACACAAAATAACAATATATCTTCTATCCTCTCTTACACAGGTTTAACAAGACCTTAAAATAGACAACACAACACAAGACAAATATTACAAAAACCAAACAAGACAAAATTCTTTTATTGGCAGCATCATGGCTATTTTTGTTTTGTTTTTTTTGGAAATTTACAAAAAAGGTTTTGTTAGAATTTTCTTAAACATTCTAAGAATTCTTATGTGTTGTGAATTATTTTTTAAAAGTAGTTCAAGTCATATTTCAAATTAATAGAATTCAAAGGTTTGTAGCAAAGTAGCTGGCATAGTGGTGTAAGATGTTGAGTGCATTAGGGACTAGTGGCAAAGAAATGCAGGGAAAAAAGGCAAGAAAATAAATTTTATTAAGAATGATAATAAATGGGAAATCTTTCTACCCACAGTTGCACAATTTATAGAGTGACTTTTTGGTCTTTAAGTGGGTTTCATGATGCCTAAAGCTGTGATAATATGTTTGGCCTGAGAATCGGAGGACAGTAGATTAGTTGGTCCTCTGTATTTGGCTCTGGTAACAGAGGTCAAGTTCTTCCCTGTACAAAAAAAAAAGAAAAAAAGAAAAAAAGTCTCTCCACTGAAGACTTCTGGACCTCTGACTGTGTGAGGTGAACTGCTGATTGCACTCATGTCCAAGCTAAAGCTGTAGGTCCACAAACACTGTAAAACAATTACTACCTTTAAAACTTATACTTCTTTTTACACTACATTTTAAATTCTTGGGAATAAATGTGCTATGAAGGACTATGCGAAAGTACATAAATAATCTCCAGGCAAAGCGCCACTTTACAGTTTGCATACTGCACGTTCATCAGCAGTGTGTAGGATGACGGCAAAGAGACAAATTTGTTAGTTAAAGAGGTCAAAATTTTTGGTTTATGAATGAATATGATGGATTTGCATGCATAAGAATATTTCCCCACACAAGACACAGGACTCACTACCCAGAAAAAATGTGATGAAAGAAATGGAAGATGCATCAATGTCACTGGTGAATCATTTTAAACAAATAAACAAAAAAATTGAAAATATATGTATATAGCACCACAGGCAGAAGGAAATAGCACCTAGTTTACTGATATAGTGTTTCCTCAATGAAACGGTCTTTCATTGCATGTGCTACTGATGTCTCAAGCACAAAGTTTGCTAGAAATAGGATAAAGGATGGAATCATTCAGATACCACGTGACTGTAACAATCCACAAAACCAAAATCAGTTTGACATGAACTTGCTACTATTGCTTGTTCTTGACTTTTATTTTCATTCAGTCATTTGAAATTACAAAAGAAGTGGGTCACACCTGCAACAGGACATAATGCATTCCTCTAGGTGTCTCTGCCAGTTTATTTAATTTTTCTTTGCTATCCAATTCTCTCTAGGATGACTGATGTTGAAATGCAAAATTTTTACAATTTGCACCAATCATCAGCATCTCTGTGGTCCTTCTCGCTCAATGGTTCACATGCATGTTTTGAAGCACACAAAAAAGAAACAAGCAAAAACAGAGAAATATACAGAAAGTACTTACAAACATACAAAAAAAAATATTTATATATATTTATATATAAGCACCATTCCAGGGAATGGGAAAACAAATATGCACAAAATAAAGTTTATTGAAGTACTGGGGGAAAATGAAACACTGAATAAATGCAAGCAGAAACATAGACAGAGCTAAAACCAGGTGGAGTGTGTGAGGAGGTTTCCACCTGCAGGAAGTGCATCAAAGATGGAGAAATACTGTTGCTATCTCCTACACCTATACAGCATGGTTGGTAAGATGTGGTCAGAATGTGGCAAATAAAGCATAGGGTTAGCTAGCTAGCATTCAGCTAATCCAGTTTCAAAACTTGCATGTGACAGAGACAGGTACACTGAGGTCAAAAAAATCTGTAATTTTTTTTTTTTTTTTTTTTTTTTTTTACAAATCCATTCTTTATTTTCTTAAATTTCTTTTATCCTTTCTATGCTAATTTGGTGTTTTGTTTTGGAAACACAAATCTTTAGAAAATATGTTGTCTTATTCCTTTCTTTGGTTTCTGAGAAATTGAACGTGTTTATTATTTTTTCTGGTGCATTCAGTGAACAGTCTTAGCCAATAAAGCAGGCCGGGCCAACTTCAAAGCCAAACTTCTGCGTTGCTCCACCAAAATCGTTGAACATGATGTCAACATATGGTATCTGCTCCACTTTTGGGGTGTTGATCTCTAGAATAGTCTTTTCATAGCCCTTTTTCAACTGTAGAAAAGGTGAGGAGAGAGCAAGGGACAAAAAGGACGGACAAGAAAAAAAAATTAGGTGAAATTTGCACAAGAATACAGTCCCCTCTAAAAGTACTGGAAAGGCAAGACCATTTATTGTGTTTTTGCTTTATACTGAAGACATTTCGGTTTGAGATCGAAAAATGAATGGGACAACAGATCAGAATTTCAGCATTTATTTCCTGATATTTACAACTAGATGTGTTAAATGACTTAGAACACTGGCACTTTTGGCAGCAGACCATCCAATTTTAGGTGAGTAAGAGTTTTGGAACAGATACTTAAAGATACTTAGAGTAAATAACACTTAATATATCCCTTGCTTCAATAACTGCATCAAACCAGTGACCCACTGAGCTAACAAACCTGTTTCATTCTACTTTTGTGATGCTTTTTCAGGTTTGTACTGCATTTCAATTGGTGTTATTTCAGTTGGTGTTCTGGGGGGTTTCTCCTTTCAGTCTCCTCTTTAGGATGCTAAGGTGATTGACTTGCCAGTCAGGTGCAATATCTGTCTGCAAAGCCATGGCAGTGCATGTGTGGGCAATTTTTTTGGTTTATCTTAGCGACAAGATAATTAACATATAAAACTAAAATAAAACAATGCTAGTGTTATAAACACTTTTGAATGTTTAGCTCTGAAAACTAACAGCCTGGTATGTGTTTGGTAGGTGCTTGCCTGGGCTTTATGTATACATATGCACTACAGGTGCAGTAATAAAGTTTACTTTGCTCTCTAGAGCAAGTTTGTCCGTTCTGATCTACTGCAATGGCGTAACCTGAAGAAGACCTGCTCCCTATGTAGATATGAAGGGCTCATTCTAAGCTTATAAAAACACAATTATTTGTAGTTACAGGTAATTATACACAAATGACAACATACAGTAATTGTGAATACTATATATTATTTCTGCTAATAGAGCCCCCTAAATCATACATAATACACCTTTAAACAATCAATCTACCAGGGCACACCTGGGTAACAAGACACACCTCAGTCATGTGAAAGACGCTTGTGTTCAACCGTTGACCCAGTTGGACTGTTGTTGAAATGAGCAGTTTTGCTACAAAGGCATAGGACTTAAATTACAACATATAGTCTTGCACTTAAATCTCCATCAGTGCATCAGCTAAGACAAAACATTCTTTGTTAAAACTATATTGAATTATGTATTACTCAACTGTCCTTTTTTGACCATATAACACACAGTTACAGAAGTGTGTTAGTGGTAATCCAGTGCCACCCAAATGAGGATGGGCTCCCATTTGGTTTGGTTCCTCTCAAGGTTTCTTCCTCTTGTTGTCTCAGGGTTTTTTTCCTTGCCAATGTCACCACAGGCTTGCTCATTAGGGATATATATAAATAAATGTATACATTTATTTAAGTTTATATTCAGAATATATATACTTCTGTGAAGCTGCTTTGTGACTATGTCTGTTGTTAAATGTGCTATACAAATACAATTGAACTGAATTGAATTCATATTCACCTTTTGATCTCAAACCCTTCAGCAAAAACAAACAAATTGGCCTTGTAATGTCAACACATTCAGAGGAGACTGTACATAAAACACCGAACTGTCCTTCCATTACTACTTGATGATTAAGTGTATCATTTTGCTCACCGCACATCCATCGATGATAGCGCTAATGTATGGATTGTTGTCATGGGACATCTCTTCATCATTGGAGCCCAGGAAGCGGATGGCCTTGTCGTGAGAGTCTAGCTCCTGGTCATGCCAGGCCACAGACTGATAGCAGTTATACGTGAGGTTCTGCCTGGCCGTGGCACTTAGCAAGCGCAGGAATGTCATTTGGACCACACCAATTGGATTGCCCTCTGCGTCCATGTAAGAGAGCTGTAAGCACAGAAAGAAACAGGAGGTCCAGCTAGCTGCTCAGGATAAAGTGCACTCTAGAGGTTAATTTGAAAATTATACATCACACCTTTTAAGCTTTCTCAAAGAAATATTTGAAAGACTTCCAAAAGCAAGAAAAAAAAAATTATTGAAAATTTATTGAGGCTAATGAGGCAAGACAACCTTAACCCTCATGTTCTGTAGATAACCAATTTCCCTAAGGTGTGTAAATTTCAGAATAACAAAAATTATAAATTATTATTATAATATCAGTAAAAAGTAAACATCAATAAAAATAAAACATAAGCCAGAATAAAATGGAGAAGTCAGTGGAGAAGGCATTCTCATCAAGTTAGTTAATTTGATGAGATGTAAAGTAGACGCAGAGTGTGCAATGTAAAATAGGCTGTTAAAGTGGGTCTAGGGGTTTTCTGTTCTCTAATCTGCAATGAGAAGCTTTCATCTTTAAAGACAAAGTAAAGCAACATTAAATAAGAAGTTGTTTCTTGCATCTCCGGTGTGATGTAACATTTGCATTTTAAGAAATATGCAAATGTTTGTTTTCTCCATACCAACCCATGTGACATAGAGCACGCCATTTCCTCCTTATACGTCTTACACACACATGAACTTGACTGTGATAGCAAAGCACAAGAAATGAACATGCTATGCATGCACACATACACACGCTGTACTTACGTGTTTTCCTCATCATACACTCATATGTGCTCACCTTACACATGCAAGATGATATGAACTTGCACATTAACACACAAACACACTGACTGGATTCAGAGGTATTTATGTACAGTTAAACTATTTTAATTTTCTTTTTCGGTCAAATAGATTTGACTAAACAATCTACAAGTCACTATGCTATCCAGTCAATGTATATGCGTGTCTGTATATTGTCCACGGATTGTTCTGCTTCACGTGGACTACCAGCACATGGAAACATTACCTTATGTTCATAGCCACATATCATCAGTGGCTGAATCCAGAAGCTATGCGAGAAAGAAATGACCATGAGTCTCAAAGCCAACAAATTGGCTCTATTTCCACCAAACTTGTCAGAAAGAATGGAAACAGCCATTTAGTCAACATGCAAGAGTCCAGAACACCCTTCAAAAGAGTGTATTGTGAAGTGTTTCTTCAGTTTACAGACATTGAGGATGCAGACAGAGGCCTTCAGCCAAAATCAACCACAGACCAACTACTGATCAATGTAGGGAAGTTCACTAATTTCCCAAGATACTACAAGAGTGTTGTTATTTTGAAATTAAGTCACAGCTTTGAGTGACCCTTCTGCCCTCATCTCTCATATTGGCCATAAGCCTGAGGACTCACTCTGTTTTTGTCACACTACAAAGAAGTTCGTGCAATACCATGCTCAAACATGACCAGAACCCAAGAGCTCCAACTGCAGAGCTAGAACCATGCAGAACCACAGGTTTCCAAGAGATGGAACCTCAGAACCATGGCACCTTGGAACCTAGGAACTTAGGAGCCTCAGAACCTTGGCTCCTCAGAACATAAGAACTTTGGAACCACACAACTGTGGGAACCTCAGAACTTTAGAACTGAGTAACCTAAGACCTTCAGAACCTCAGGACCTCGGAAAAGGAACCTCAGAACCAAAGTCCACTCTCTTGGATCCCATCTTGGGCCTTTCTACTTACCATGGACCCCCGTTTGTAGCGACTATACCAAGTGCCTGGGCTGTCTTTGGGCCAGCGAGCCATTTTGCTCTGTAAAATAACAAGAGTAGTTCAGGAGGTGGAAGGTGGATGGAGGGTCACGGAGGTGCTCTTACCAGTTTACCACGTTTGAATTCACTGTACCAGGAGCCTGGAGTCTCCTTCACCCAGGAGGTTAGCCTAGTCTGAGACACCAGAGCAAGAGAAAGAATGGGAGTTTAAAAATGGGGAACATGACCAAGAGAAACAGGGAAAAGAGAAGAAAATGAGAAGAAAATAATAAGAAGAACACAAGCATGAACAAGAAGAGCAACAGTAAGACAAGATATAGAGAGGGAAGATTAGAAGAAGCTGAAGAAAAAATACAAATAGAACAGGAACATAAAAAAGAACAAAAAAGAGTTGAAAGGAGTTCAAGGAATTAAGGGTTTGGAGAACTACAACATAATAACAATAAAGAATATAATACCACTTATACTGGTTAATTAGGTCTTTTTAAATCAGAACATAATATAGAGTCAGAGGCAAGCAGTCCTATGGTCCCCCAAACAGTTTTTCTTCTCTCCTAGCTCCTAACACATGGAACCAAGCAGTCAAGTAGACTACATATCTGATACAGATGTGTTGCGAACTAGAAAACATGTGTGCCAGCTGGGGCCCCCTGAGAACTAGGATTGAAAACAGTAGTTCCTGTAATAGAAAATTTATTTTTATTAAATAGTATGATAAGCTATGCCACATGACTGTGTTATATATTAATTACACAGAGGTTTGATCCTATGATACTATCATTGTTCAACACATCACCATTCATATGATATCTCAATTGGATCATGATGGTCAGCGGTTAGAAAGTAGCTCCAAGGAGCTTATGATACCACCATAATTATAATCATTAATTATTCATTAAAATTGTCTTTTTCTTCTGCATATTTAAAGTATTTAATTAGGGAGAACACTGCACCTCTGCATAAATTTGCACAGAACATTGCATATCTTTGATTACATATGATTAATGGTCTGAGTAGATGTGTTTAAGGTTTTGTATTGTTTCCTGAATATTTGATTCTGGTGAAGCACATCTTAATTACAGTGTAGCTCATATTTATTCAGGAGTAAACATTTTAATAAAGTCAAGGTGCATTCATATATCTGAATTGAATGCTATGGGGAGTATGTAGCCAATGAAAGAGTCACAACATTTTTGAATCTGTGGCTAACACGGCTCTCCGCAAAATCTCTCACTTTGAAACTGAAATTTGAAACCTGATGAGTAAAGACAAACCTACAGCTACACATGTACACATTAATCAACAATGGTAATCAGTAAGATAATAGGCCTATAAATGGTAGAGTATGGGTTCACAAACTTCCTCATATTGATTGGGGAAGAACTGGCTTAATAAATGCTTCACAAAATGTGGCTTATATTGGCTCCATCTGCATGTGACTATTTCCACTACTCCTCCTCCTTCTAGTACTACTAAGATTTTTTATGTTCTGGACCACCCACAGCACAGCAGTGAATACAGCATGGTAGTTTGCAGCAGTGCTGTGTCTACCAGTAAATGTGCTGTTTTGTTTTAATTGTTATCTAGCTCTTCATCAGTGTTCAGTTTTAGAGTGCAGCACCACAGCTGGCTGTAAACTGACAGTATCATTCCAGCAGTGACAGTGTGGTGTTTAAAGATTCCAGCTATTATGCTGGGTCATAGGGGAATCCCTTACCACTGACAGATAGGATGGAGGAGGCTGACTGCAGTCAGAAGAGGTTTTGCTATAAGCTGTGTTGTGACCACAGTTTTTGTCCATGGCCCTACAGGGATTGTTCTTGTGAATACTCACCCCTTCACTCTTTTTATCTGGGAAGATACAGCTCTCTCCTCCAGCTGTGAAGTTGCAGTAAACCTTGAAAGAATCTCGTGAGCAGCCCTGGTTTGGATCAATCCAGTACTCCCCTTTAAAAAGGCAAAACAAAACAAAACAAAAAACCCCAGAACAAAACAAAACAAAAGTGAGACCATGTAAATTCTTGTGATTTTTACATTGTGGTTTAAATTTGTTATGGGAATGCAAATATACTGTAAATTTGCAGCAATATGATTTTCACAATGGGGTAAGTGTTACAACCATTACTCATTAAAAAAAACATTATTTCAGCCTTTTTACATCTTGTCTCTACTTTATGGACCATCACCTACATGGCCCATCAACAATCTTTTCATAATATTTAGGTGTTTATGTCAAATTCAAAATTCAAATAAAACTCTGGGTGTGTGTGTGCCCACCATCAGGGAAGTCAGGGTGGCAGAGTTGCAGGTCTTTACAGGTGCGTGCTGGGTTGCTCTTGGTGCCCAATGGGTGCTTCATCTGTTCAATCTCCTGCTTGAGGGAGTTGAGCGAGCCAAAGATCTCTTCCATACCATCCTCATAATCTTTGTAGTTGGCATCAGGAGCATCATCCACCAGTTGGCTAGCATCAATGCTTCTCCGTGCTCTATTTGAACTTGAATGAATGGGCAGCGGGTGGATGACATCACCTGGTGGACCCTTAAGGTGTTCATTAGGAGACTGGTATTGGTGATAAAGCTTTTCACAACTGCACATTCATTTAAACTGCCTCCATGAAAATTATGAATGGTATGAGCTTGGTTGGTATCTTTATTTGTATGAAATAAAGCAAAATTGATAATTATAAAAATTGCAGAAATATGAGTACTTTTACAGGATATTTGAATACATGTCAATTTACATATTTTATATCAAAACACTCAATTTTCTTGGAGATGCTAGTACTGACCGGTGGACCTGGAGGTCCTGGCACTCCTGTTTCTCCCTTTGGTCCTGTTTGACCCTACAGAGAAGGTGAGAGAGACAGATGCAGATTAAAAGCACAAAACAAAATCCAAGAATTTTATGAATAAATGATTTATAGTTGAGAGAGAAAACTTACTGATGATCCTTTAGCTCCTTTAGGACCAGGGGGGCCCTGCATAAGAAACACACACACACACACACACATACATTCATATATGAATTCATCTAAAATGCAGTAGGGTTTGACTGAAAAAGGCTGAATGATTTTTTTTTTGCTGAAAACATACAGGCAATCCAGGAGGTCCAATAGGTCCCAGAGGTCCAGCAGGGCCAGCAATACCCTGTAGAAAGAGAGAAAGAGAGAAAGAAAGAGAGAGAGAAACAAACAAGCAAAAAGAAAAAGAGAACATTATTCAATAAAATCAAAAAGACTGTGTGGGAATAAACATGTGCATAGTTTGTATGCATGCCTCACATTTACAAATACATTATATGGCTAAATGTTTGTGGACACGTGACCATCACACCCATATGTGCTTTTTGAACATTCCATTCCAGATGTAGTCTGTCTTTTGCGGTTAATCTCCACTCTTTTGGGAAGGCTTTCCACTAGATTTTGGAGCTTGGTTGTAGGGATTTGCTCATAAAGCCACAAAAGCATTAGTGATGTTGGGCAAGGAGTCATTGTTCAAGTTCATCCCAAATGTGCTCTGTGGGGATGAGGTCAGGCCTTTGTGCAATCATGCCTTAATAAACCTCAATTTGTACATAGGGGCACTGTCATGGTGAGACATGTTTGGGCCCCTTAGTTCCAGTGAAGGGAAATTGTAAAGCTACAGAATACAAAAACATCCTATACAATTGTGTGATTCCAAATTTGTGGCAATAATTTGGGGAGGGCTCACATATGGATATGATGGTCAGGTGTCCACAAATCTATGTATATATAATATATATATATATATATATATAGTTGTGCTTGAACGTTTGTGAACGCTTTAGAATTTTCTATATTTCTGCATAAATATGACCTAAAACATCATCAGATTTTCACACAAGTCC
>JAQQZU010000011.1:14008094-14029081 GCA_030068025.1 Parauchenoglanis punctatus
CTCACCCGAAGATGCTGGGATTGGCTCCAGCTTCCCCGCGACCCAGATGGATAAAGCGGTATAGATAATGGATGGATAATGGATGGCTGGATGGATGGAAAACTTTTATAAAAACTTAAAAAAACTCTACAATCCATATGGCAGGCTGCAGTGCATGACAGTCTAAGTCAACTGATATTGGGTATAGCTTGTTGATGATTTTGTAGTGCACTATATCATGAATACAATTTACAGTTGAGAATTTGAACAGTACTGCAAAATTTCTGATTCACTATGTAGCAGAATATACAGTGGGCGAGTAGTTGTTCTGAACATAGCAATGGTCATCAGTCTTTGCTGTCTTGCCAAAATCTTGTGTTGTGTATGTTCTCAGCTTTGTTTTCCCTCCTTTCCTTATCTGTGGTTTGACCATTTTGCTAACTCTCTTGATTTGAGGATTTGTGCCACTAGCGTGTTAATGTGACCATTTCCTGCCTAATGTCTTGGATTTTGAATTATATTTTAATATACTCTGTACAAGAACCTCTCTCTTCTACATAGCCCGTGTTGCACAAAATATTTATGAACAAATAGGAGGCTGAATATGGGATAGCATCAACATCCAACTAATAAGTATAATGGGAGCTCCTGACACTTACTGAAACTCACTGAATGTGCACAAATTTGGTTCAGTTTACATATAATGTGCATATACACCTAGATTTTAAACAGATTGCTGAGCTTCTTGCATAAGTGAACAGTTTATTTGCAATGTTTAGATATAAATTTATCACTGGTCAGTAATCTGTACAAAAAAAGAGTATTGTAAATTTATACCCGTTCACCAGGTGGCCCCGGGGGTCCGTCACTTCCTGAGTTGCCCTGTGGAGGAACAAAGTGGAATGAGGAAGGTAACAGTGTGCACCCTTTATATTTTTTTGGTATCTTTGATAATCATATCCATGTTCTCTGTACAACTGTTTCAGAAATTCTAAGCAAATTTTCAAAAAAAGCAATACAATGTGTGATTACATCAAATACTGATCTAAAGGGGAGCCACAAGATCACATAATTGAAAGAGCCATAGTTAAACACAGACTGTCACAGGCTCAATCCAAACCCTCATACTACTGTACTAATTAGTATGTAAAACTAGTACATGTTTGGCATCTACTGTCCACATGGGTCACTAGGCAGTTAGCAGGCTAACAACCATTTGGTGACCAGCATAGAGTTTCCCCAGTTGCCATCACATCACTGTGGCTACATACAAAATCGCACATTGCTATGCCTCACCATAGTGACAAACAGTCAGTTATTTTTTGCTATATGCTGAAGACATTTAAGATGAAAAGATGAATATGAGATAGATCTGAATTTCAGCTTCCATTTCCTGATATTTATCTAGATGTGTTAAACAACTTAGAACATCGCACCTCTGGTACCCATGCCACCCAGTGTTTAGGTGAGCAAAAGTATTGAAACAGATAGTTTTAAAGTAAATTTAAGTAAATAACAATTAATATATTGGTTGTGTATCCCTTGCTTGCATCAAGCTGGTGATCCACTGACTACCAATCTGTTGCATTCTTCTTTTGTGATGCTTACAGTCTTCTACCACAACTTCTTTCAGTTGTTTTTGGGTGGTTGTTCCTTCAGTCTTGTCTTCAGGAGGTGAAATGAGCATTAATTGGATTAAGGTCTGGCAACTGACTTGGCCAGTCTAAAACCTTCTACTTTTCCCCCCTGATGAAGTCCCTTGTTGTGTTGGCAGTGTGTTTTGGGTCTTTGTCTTGCTGCATGAAGTTCTTCCCAATTAGACTGATGCATTTCTCTGTATACTGGCAGACAGAATGTTTCTGTAGACTTGTGAATCTATTTTGATGCTACCATCATGAGTTACATTTCAAACCATGAATGACTGATGAACTCATTTATATGTTTTGGATCATGAGTAGATTCTTTCATTTTCCACCCTTTGGCACCCACAAATCCTTAACTTTTTGTGGCTCATCTCTGTATTTGTTTGCAAACTCCAATGTGGCCTTCTGAGTCTCTACATTTATGCTCTCGAAGTCTTCTTCGAAATGTGGATTGTGATACCGTCACCCTGTGGAGGTTGTTGCTGATGTCATTGCTGTATTTGGGGTTTTCTTCACAACTCTCACAATATTTCTGTCATCAACTGCTATTGGTTTCCTGGGCCAACCTGAACGGTGTCTAGCTGTTTGTACACCAGTGGTTTCTTTCTTTTTCATGACATTCCTAATTGTTGTATTGGCTATGACCAATGATGTGCAATGGCTCTGATCAATTTTCCCTTTTCTCGGCTTCAAATTGGCTTGCTTTTCTCCCATAGACAGCTCTTTGGTCTTCATGCTGGTTACAAATGAGGTCTTCACAGGTCAAACCCAGGACTCAAGCCAAGATGAGATCTTCAGAGCTATAAATTGTTTAAACTATCACTCTATCAGGGCACACCCAGGCAACAAAAAACATGTTATTTGTTTTTTTTTAACACATCTAGATATAAATATCAGGAAATGAAAGCTGAAATTCTTATCTATCATCTCATAGTCATTTTTTGATCTCAAACATAAATATCTGCAGTGTACAGCAAACACGAAGACTGGTCAGACATGTACAGACAATACAAATAACAATGTGAATTGCTGCACCATGTCATTCATCTCATGAAGTCTTGTTAAAGTAGCAGCACACTACCAGATGCAGTGTAGCTGTGACTGACATATATACTATTTGATTTGAAAGAGTGTCTGTTCTTAGTTTCATGTGTTCCATCCATTCACAAATAGCAAAAAAAAGAGAGGTTTATGAAGATGTTTTACACTTTACATGAACTCAACACATGTTTACGTGAACATGTCTCTTATGAAATTAAAAGTTAGTCACCTTTGGCCCTGCTTTTCCTGTGGGTCCCCTGGGGCCTCTTTCTCCACGAGGGCCCTAAAGAAAAAGAGAAGCGGAACGATGGAAGGATGAGCACCGTATCCTTGTATAAATTTCCTGGACTCCATCTATATGCATATGTTACAGTAGTAAAAAGAATCTTACAGTAGGTCCTCGCTGTCCTCGTGGTCCAGATTTTCCAGCTGTTCCCTACGGAAAACAGAGATAAACACAAAATACAGTTACAGACAATTATCATTGGTTACAGCATTTGTAGTTTATATTCAGTGTATTGGTTTGTAAGGCATGTTGATAGTGATCATCACACTGCTGTACCCTTGTTCCCTTTTCTCCATTGGCTCCTGGGAAGCCTTGGAATCCTTGAGAACCCTGTAAAGCAGAGAAAGAGAGAATAAGTATAAGCATGTCTTTTATGTCAAGGAAAAAGATATGAGAGGCAAAGAGAACCACAAAACTTACCTTTGGCCCTTGTCTTCCAGGATAACCTGGCAATCCTGGAACACCAAGCTTGCCCTAAAAGAATTCAAACAAGTAAACATATAAACAAGCAGATCCCACATCAGGAGGTCACAGACAGATCATCATCAGAAAAAATACTATACACCTTATATAATTATACTTTTTTTTCTTTGTATAGCATACATTGTAATTTCTTTAGTATTGCTTACTGTTTTTGGAATGTAAAAAATGTAAAAATGTTTTCTTTATTTACGTGCTAGAATTATAATATATACAAATATGCAGTTATATATAATGTTAATTTCATGCCAAGCTTACACTGTAGCTACCTATAAGCTTACATAAAAGTTCAGTTGTGCCATTTTGCTTATCAATGAGGAATTGTTGAAGACAATGCATATAAGAAGTGATCCCTATTTATTTCAAAGCATTTTCAAAGCACAAGACAAAAGATCAAAAGGAAACAAACTTCACATTTTACCTGAATAGAGAAACAGAGACCCCGTTTACACTTGGTATTAAAATGAATCTTGGGCAATCTGATCACAACTTGATAGCGCTAAACACAAATGTAAACAACCTCCTAGATGCATTCAAGGCGCATTCGCTCAAACTACTTGCCGAATTGGTCTGGGACGCATTTAACCTCATACCTTTTGTAGTGTATAAAGTGTACACTGATGTGTCTGCAACACGGACGTGACAGGAAAATATGTCATTAATGCTGGACGCGGAGGTTGTTTTGGTAACAACGCGACATGCTAGAAAAAAATGGAGAAAAGCACCAATGTACGTGGTCGGAGTGTAAGAAAATAATGACGATATATTGCAAGTTTTTTGTTTTAATATCATTTTGTGTGGGGACCTTTGACCTCCTAGCGGAAGTGATGTAGGCAATAAGGAAATTTGAACAAAAGTGGTCAGCTGGACACCTTGGAGACGTATGATAAACACAGGTGTAAACAGCGTTGTGACTTGGCAGTCCATTTGTGATCTGAATTCTCAAGATGCATTTTAATATCAAGTGTAAACAGGGCCAGAGATACACAAGCTTACTACTAAAGCAAATTAATGTGTTAGGTACTCTCTCTCTCTGTCTGTCACATGCACACACACCTTCTCTCCGCTTAGTCCAAGAGGTCCAATATCTCCAGGAAGACCAGATCGTCCTTTAGGTCCCTCAGGACCGTCCTCTCCTCTGGGTCCTGCAGGTCCAAGCTCACCCTGAGTTACACATACACACACACGCACACACACACACACGCACACACACACACACACACACACATTACTGTAGTGTACTAAAGTGTTGTTTGAGTTGTAAACATTTAATGTCTTTTATAGATTGAGAACCCCAAAATTTAGTCAACAGAGGTGATGTGGTCAGAAAGTGACACTGATAAATCCCAAGTTGGCAATTAAAACTAAATGTGGAACTAAATATATAATTATATATTTATAATATTTCAGTGTGTCTAATAAAGTGTCTAGTAATTGTAACACAGTAATGTGCAGCAATGATGATGTACCACTGTCCTATGCTACTGTCACTGTTGCTGGTCAGAATGATCCACCGCTCAAACAATATCTGGTCAGAGATGGTCATAACATTTTTACTGATAAACAAGCTCAAGTTGGCTGACACATTGTGCATTAATGGTATACCTGCAAAGTGACTTGGGAATCATTTGGAGCTTGGGAATGAACATGTTAAATTGCATTGTGGGACTGATCTGAACACGTTCACATTATATAATACATTAAATCACTGAGTGTGAGTACTTTGGTTTTATTGTGGAAATGAAAACTCCATGACATGCTGAGGGAGCGCTACAAACATAAAGGACTTTACAGATCCTACTAACTGTTAAATTGTCTTATTATTTATTTATTATTAGCTATATATATAGTAGCAAAACTACCACTAAAATGGAAATCAGTAAGTGAAAGTAACCAAGCTTCAAAGCTGATAGTCAGCTCATTCAAAGCTGCACTCAGTCCTGCTTGCAACATAATTAAAGCTATAACTCCTAAAGAACAAGACATATGATCTTAACTGAACATACACTGACTGTAAAAAGTTAACTGTTTTAACTGCTTTAATGTTCATAA
This sequence comes from Parauchenoglanis punctatus, assembly GCA_030068025.1. Taxonomy (NCBI): domain Eukaryota; kingdom Metazoa; phylum Chordata; class Actinopteri; order Siluriformes; family Auchenoglanididae; genus Parauchenoglanis; species Parauchenoglanis punctatus. Next base: position 14,013,576 of record JAQQZU010000011.1, read on the forward strand.
CCCAACAAGTTTGGTAGGTCACCGCTGTGTGATACAGATTTACATGCCCTATGAGGTAACGTTACACGATAAAAGGGGCAAATGAATGTAGGTGACGTACAAGTTAACTGGATTTTAAGTTTATTAAGTTCCAGTTTATTAACTTCATGAATCCTGTAGATATGTTCAGACTTAGTGCTTAGTTAACAGCAACAACTTACCAGACATAAACAACAAAATAAACAATAACTTACCCGATCACCCTTGATACCCATATCTCCTTTAAATCCAGGGAAACCATCTTCTCCCTGAGGGAAGGGGGAAAAAGTATAAATATAAATGTAAGAAAGAATAAATAGTTCAGTTATGGAACTTTTGGATTAGTGCATAAAGTAGACAGACATGACATAAAGGCACTGCACCTTTTCACCCTTGTTTCCTTTTAACCCCCGCACTCCATCAGCACCCTAGAGAGAGAGAGAGAGAGAGAGAGAAAGAAAGAGAGAGAGAGAGACAGAGAGAGAGGGGGGGGTTACGATTAAAGAATAATGAATATGCAAATAAAGTTCCTGGTCAATGTCAAACCATACAAATTCTTTTTTTTCAATTATCTGGTTTTCTATATTAGGACATAAGGAGGGAATAAAACACCACTACTTTTGCATGCTGTTGCAGAAAAACAATAAGTGCAAGGATAGTGTGATGCGACTCTTCTGTATTGTAAAACTTACAAATTGGATTTTTACAAATGGCTGGCACCAGGGACCCCTTACAGAAAGCTTCACCAAATTAACAATTGAACAATTTTTCTTTCTTAAATAACATGTTTTTTAATCCATTTATTATTAGCCTTAGATTATGTAGAATGTCTGCCATACAAGTCAACTGTGTAAGTTGTTGCTGTAGAAACATCTTAGCATGAGCACATTAATATTAATCAATTAAACTGCACTACTGTCAGAACTACAAAACACTTTCTGAAGGAAAAATAATTTGGCCAAAAAGAAGCCATTACAGGAAAAAAAAACATACAGCATATAATTCAGGAGAAGGAGAACCAATGTTGGGAGCTACATCTTCTTATATCTCATCTGCCAGTCTGCTCATTTTAAAGAAAACAACACACTCTTAAAACTCTTCTTTTGTCAGTATTTGCATACATTAACACTGGTCTTGCCTGGACAACACAGAAATCTTTTGGTTTGTACAGACAGATAAATCTTAAGCCATCTTTTTTACTGGGCTGGAAAAGGTCAGACCAGCGCAGTATAGAATTCTGGGAGATGATCATGATTCTTCATGGGAGCACTTACCTTCACACCTCTGGAGCCAGGATATCCAATTGGTCCTTGTGCTCCAGGTGGTCCCTGAGAGAAAGAGAGAGAAAGAAAGAAAGAAAGAAAGTAAGAATAATCAGTGCTCATATCAGACTTTGGATTATCATATGACAGAGAGATAGTGAAAGTAAATCAGATTTTTCTTACCATGTGACCTTTCTCACCAGATGGACCTTCCTTTCCTGGGTGACCCTGTGTGTGTGTGTGTGTGTGTGTGTGTGTGTGTGTGTGTGTGTGTGTGTGTGTGTTCAAATGATGAGAGATTACTTATTAGACAAATATACATACACACAGCTTTATATGATAACTATAAATATCTCAGATATGCTATATATGCAACTTATAATGTTAGAATATGCATTACATCACTAACACATGGTTTATATATTTAGGTTATAACACTAAGGTATAGTTCATGTACTGTATATAACTACACAATTTTGAAACACACTCACATACTCATATTAAAAGCATGTCCGTTCCTTTCTCTATATACTATGTTGTCTGTAGTTTTTGTTACTTTGTTATCATCCATAACTCTAGAGTTCAATCAAAAAACCTGTTTGTTGTTTAAAACTACATAAACATAAACCACATTATGTGAAGCTGGACCTTCCCTTCATGGGTGATAGTGTGTGTGTATGTGTGCGCACACAGATTTTTATATCTTAGTGAAATCCAGATGTCCCCACAAGGATAGGAATATTTGACAGTTTTGACATCTGGCAGGTCCTTATCAGGAAAACTACCTTTTTAGAAAAACTGTAATTGTTTATTTAAAAAGCTAAAAGAGCCAAAAGGTTTTATTTTGGTTTGTGAGGTTGATTAAGTTTAGGTTTAGGCATAGCATATTAGCTGCATTACTAATTATGTCAATAGAAACTCCTCACAAGGATAGTAAGATAGACGTGTGTGTGTGTGTGTGTGTGTGTGTGTGTGTGTTGTGTGTGTGTGTGTAGTTCACACTGACCGGAGGTCCATCAGAGCCTGGCATGCCTGGTAATCCTGGTTTCCCTGTTGGACCCTGTAAAGATGTAAAAATAAATCAAGGAAAATTCATTGTTACATGAATTCATTCTTTCATACAATGTTGATACATGAAACCACACAAACACAGACACAGAAACACATTACCTTTTCTCCTGGGGGTCCGATGGCTCCTTGAGGTCCTGGAAGTCCCTGTAAAAGGAATTCCAACTTAGTTCAGTTATATCATTTCATAAACGATTGCTCTATTCCAACACTTCTCTCTTAAGAGATATCACTTGAAAAACAGACTTTAGAGACTGTCAGCTTTTAATAGATAGCCAGTTGGGATTTAAAAACCAGCAACAGACCACTACAAGAGAACATACGAGAATATCTGAGAATATCTGAGATATTGAAAGGGGAAGTAATTTCAGTAGGAGGCATGAACAAACTGCAAAGCCACCAACTAACACATGTTTTTGCATAAAAATTGCAAAGGTTGAAGATCATGTTATGTATCTTGAATATCAGGATTTAAAAAAAAATGTTTTCACATAAAAAGAAGCAAATGTAAATGCACCTAAGAATCATTTCGAACAGATTTAAATCTGATTGCTCAAACCACTTCCATGTACACTTTGATACATTTTACACACATATATACATTATACAAGGGGTAATGCATCTGTCTCTCCAGGCCATATTTGACAGCCATGAGCTCAGTTAAACATTACACATGATATAGAAACTGGATTTCAGTCTTGCTAACAGGAGACACATTTGATAACAGTGTAAATGAATGCTGTTAAAACATCTATCCTGTTATCTGGGTCCTCCTGATATGAGACATATGACATAATGGGAGAGGAAATTCAGATTGAACCCACTAAAGATAATAAGCTAACGTGGTGGGAGATTTTCAGCTAATTCTATCAAATTTAAATGGTTTACTCTGAAATATGTTCACTTTATGTAAATAAAAATATATATTACTCAGAGACATGAAGTCAGTGTAATGCTGAAGTGTAGATGTAATGTCTGCAGAGTGCTTGGTGTGTGTGAGAGAATCCTGGCTGTCAAATTCTGATGAAAGAAAAAAGCTATTTACGGTTTTACTGAAAATGCCAACAAAGAGAGACATCTAGGTGTGAAGTTATAAAAGTATTTATAACTGCATTTACAAAGAATACAATGGAATGAATGAAAAAATCAGCAATTGTAAATCTTAGTAAAGTACTCAGACTTTGGGCACCAGATAATCTCGCTTGTTTGGCTGTGAGAATCTGACTGGTTTGTACAGAACACAGTAATGATCAGTTGATCATGCAGAAAGAGGGCAAGCATGATCCCATGCTTACCTGAGCACCAGGGTTGCCTTGCTGTCCTGGAGGACCAGGCTCACCTTGAGGCCCCTGAGAAGTAAAAACAGTCAATGTCCAATTCAAGAAAAGATCACAAATACAAAAGTTCAACTGCATGTAAAGATTTATTTTACATTACTGAGGTTTAGGTTAGTGGTAGGGTGAGACATGGGATTATTCACCTACAGTAACACAACTCATTGTATTGAGAGACGGGATGTATGTTGTCTTGCCGATGACGCCTTTAATTGCCTTTATATACCAGTTTCTCTTTCTATCCATGTTTCCATTGCAGTTTTGTGCAAAAGTGAAGTGATGTTTTAAATATTTTAACAAAACAACTGCAAATGGTCTGTATTTCAGCTGAGTGACATGTGAATAAAAAAGCTGGGTTTTCTCCTCTTGCGATAGCTCTTAAAGAGCACATATTTTAATGTTTCTATTTGCTCTGCAGGTCATGTCATGGAATTAAACGTGAAAAATGTGTTTCCATTTCAATTTTGTGAAATATGGCTTGGTCAAAACATCAGAAAACCACATCATGCAAGCGGATAAACATTTTTTGTGATACTTGAGGGTTTTTTTGCTTCTCTCTCTCTTTCTCTCTCTTTCTCTCTCTGTCTCTATCAGTGTAACAAAATTATGCAGCCATAATTCATAAAGGAAATTGAATACTGTATATTTCTAAATAAATAGCACGGTGTTATTGCTAGTGTGTGTAAGGGTATGTGCGTGTGCGTGTGTGTGTTTGTGTAAGACAGACACACTCACAATGTTTCCTTTTGGACCGGGATGACCATCCATTCCTGTCACACCCTGTGGACAAATAGTTCATTCACATTATAAGAACCTATAATCAGACTGTATTGAATTATAATTATTCATTCATTCATCATCACTTTATCCTGATCAAGGTTGTGGTAGATGTAATCATAATACTGTATAATTTAGAAATTTAGAACCCAACAGAATATTATGTCATGCTATTGCAAACATATTCGAATGTGAGACATACAGGAGCTCCAGAAGGTCCCTGGGGTCCTTTGGGTCCTAACAATCCACGAGGACCCTGAAATAAAGAAAGTGGATGAGAGATGATGTTAGTAATGATGAAGATGATGACTAGGTGACTCTTCATTTGTCATATAAATCTAAGTCAATAATGTTTTGAAAATCAATATTGATTATTAGTGTCATGCTAATAGTATACAGTAATCTGACATGTGTGTGTGCTCAAGTGGGGATTTCAACACACAAAAATGGAAATGTTAGAAGTAAGAGAATTTATTCTTTCTTTCTAGCAAATCTGACTGGTTCTGTTTTGATGATGAATATTCAACATAACATAACATAAGATTTATTTTACATTACTGAGGTTTAGGTTAGTGGTAGGGTGAGACATGGGATTATTCACCTACAGTATCACCCAAGTCAATGGAAATTACAAACCAAACGAATTACAAACCTGTGTGTGTGTGTGTGTGTGTGTGTGTGTGTGTGTGTTAGACAGAAAGCGCGAGAGAGAGCAGGACAATGTGACTGGAGCATCCCCTGCTGGCCATTGCACAGAATTATGAATTAGTGTTTTATGGACATGTACCATGACATGTAGACCAGATTTCTGAAGAGCTGCTTTGTGCAATCCACTATACAAAGAAATGTATCTCAAAACATTAAATCTGGCTCATGAGAGTTGTATGAGCACTTTTGTGGGACTTATTGAACTAATATATATAATTAAGTTACAAGAAATTTCATCCCATCCTCATATGGGTGGCACTGGATAGTGTGATTACAAATAACTCACTTCTATATATACATAGTATATAGAACTGCATTTCTATGGTTAAAATGTAGCCAAGAAATATGCTATAGTTTTAACATGAAATCTAGTTTGTTGACGATATCAACTGTCCACTGAAATCATTTTTCATTATATAATTTTTTCTCTTGTTTTTTTAGTCAGTCAGTACTGTTTATTTAAAAAATGCAGTTGATTTCACTGTCAGCAAGCTTAACAGTGGTCTTATTTTTGTCAGTATAACTGCTTTACACATTTATTTGGCAGTAGTGTGATAAAGGGCTTTGCTGTAGGACATGGGGACAGGGTTCATGTCAGAGACTGCATAGTCGACTACACTAGGACCAAGGGCTGATCAATTTGCGAATCTATCAAAGAGTTTCTCTGCTCTACTATAAACAGGCTTAAAGCTCATCAGATACCAACTCTCTTCACTCTTGTGTTCTGTACAGCCAATAGAGTTTCTGAAGTTTGAGTCTTGCATTTCCCTGGGCTTGGAGTCAGATTCTCATCATCATAATAAATGGGGTAAAGTACAGAATAATATTTCCCTCTCTTTCCGTTACTCCTTGTCTGTCTCCTATAAATGGTTTGTCTGTGTCTGTGTCTGTGTGTCTGTGTCTGTGTGTGTGTGTGCGTGTGTGTGTGTTTGGACTGGAACTCACAGATTCGCCAGGCAGACCCCTAGGTCCAACCTCACCGTCGTCTCCCTGGCACATAGGAAATGACATCAGTGGTAAGAAAGTTGCAGCAGTAAGAGATAAATGGGTGGAGGAAGACTAGAAGGAGATGATAGCAGAGCAGAAGAAAAAATAATTAAAGTAAAAAATTTATTTCTCACTCTTTCTCCGTCCTCTCCTGGGGGTCCAGGGGGTCCTTGAGGTCCTGAGTCACCCTAAAACAGAAACAAACACTTATCCATAAATTTCATGTGTGATGGAACCTGTTGACTCTTTGGAGGAGTGGTAAAAATGTTATAATGCAAAATTTGTAAATACTACTACTACGGCTAATAATAGCAATAATAATAATAATTAGCACATTATAATAATAAACAATTGTTTGCCACTTACCCTATGTCCCTTTTCTCCAGGTAATCCAGCCAGGCCATCAAAACCTCTGTCTCCCTGCATAACACACACACACACACACACATACACACACACACACACACACACACACGCACACACACAAAGTGGATCAGGAGGGTTTTTAGCTGGAAACCTATAATATTATTGAAATTAGTCCTGACAGAGTCACCAAAATCTCCTGACTTATTCTGCATACGGGGCAAAGTTGCAGCTGGTAATTGCTCACATACAACCAGTAAAAGCCACCAAAGAACACACCCTCAACTTTCAATTTCAACTTGTCAACTGGGGGTAGTTTTCTAAACAGTTCCTTCCCCATTATTGGAGTGATGTCAAATCTACGTGGCTGTGCATGTGCTTCTCTGTGTTTAAATTAGATTAAAGAGCTACTGGCTTTAGATCCGACAAGTACTTTGGTTAAATCTATAACATTGACCATACCAAACACTGTTTTGAAAAGGAAGTCAACAATATTAGAATTATTACTAATGTTAGCCGCCTAGCTGGTTGCTAATACTAGTTGCTATTGTCCACTGCCTACCTTATTGCTATTTATGAGCTTTATGTGCTCTGAGAGAGCAGAGAAAAGACACTTTCGCTTTCGTGGTGGCATCCATGTTTTTTCCATTATGCACATGGTGGTTAATAATGAAATTACAGCTTGCAAATTACCATTTTCAATTCACCACATACACAGCTTTATAATAATGCCATTTCTCTGGATTACAGCATAAGCAGACTTCTTGTTAAACTTGAAAGTAGTACAATAAAAAATATAAATGAAAGAATTTTGCTTGTGTGAAACTAGAAACTAGGCTTGTGTGTGTTCTTGTGTGTGTGAGTAATGTGTATTTCCATTAAATTAAAACCTGTGGATTTTTATATGTCCTGTGTGTTTGCAAGCTGTACAAATATAATTTTAATATTGTGTGTTATTGTGTAATATTGAGTGTGTTATGTTCAAGGGGAGCAAGAGAGAGCTACAGAAGGAGCGAGATTGTGTGTTTGGGAGGGTAATATATATAAAATATAATGTGTATGTCTTTACCTTTGGTCCAGTTTGTCCGGGCATGCCTCTGGCTCCATCTGCTCCAGGACGACCCTGTAAACACACACAGACACATAATGCACCAAAAAAAGACTAACACACACACAAACATAAAAACATGCACAACATCCAGCACATACTTCTTCACCTAAACAATGACATCAATCAAAATGTACTGAAATGTACATCTATCAACACATATACATTCAACACATAATCACCATAATCAAAACATACAACAACCATCATCCATTCAAAACACACTTAATCACAATAACAAAATTTTTTGTGTGAAGGATTTTTGTGATTGTGTGGGGCATATAAGTGACAGTGTGAGGTACATGAGGCATATCAGTGTTTTTGTGAGGGATAAAAGTGATTGTATGAGGGATATTAGTGAGTGATTGAGCGCAATAGCTAATACAAAACGTACTGTGTTGGTTTAACCAGTAACAGATATAAGTTGATAAGATTTATTCATCTGAATAATACTTATGCCTATCAAGAATATACTTCTGTATTAACAAAATAATATATCAACTGAAATCAGAAAACTGATAAATGAATAAATAAATAAATAAATAAATAAATAAATATAATCAGAACTGATTTTTAAAAGTATGCACACTTACTCTTCTACCAGGCTTTCCAGTAGGGCCAATGGAACCCAGAGGACCACGAAGACCCTTTTCACACACACACACACACACATTCTAGTTTTATAATGCAAAGTATTTTGGATATGGGGGATGGTGGGTAATTATGGGGAATGTAGTTGTTCACACCTGAAGTCCCTGCTCTCCAGATTCACCTTTAGGTCCAGGCACACCAGGAGAACCCTAAAAAAATAAAATGAAATAAAATATGAGGCAATGCAATAGTATTGTGTCTGAGCAATAAAAAACACAGAGAGAGAGAGACAGAGAGAGAGAGAGAGAGAGAGAGAGAGAGAGAGAGAGAGAGAGAGAGATCAATTAAAGTGAGACAGGGATCACACATACCAGAGGTCCAGGACGACCAGTCAAGCCCATTGGACCAGTTGGACCTCTCATTGCGAGCTATATGAAACACAGAGAAGACAATGTTTAGTGTGCACAAGTACGCATATAACTGAAATAAAGTTGGTGGGCCAGAGAGTGAATGCTGCTGTGACAGACAGTGAATTCCTGTGAAGTTCTGGCCAGCAGCTCTGCACATATGGCTTACTCATTAGTGAAGTACAAATTGCTCGAGCATCAAGTCTTGCTTGGATTTTACTGATTATGAATCTGATTGAAAGTGTGTGTGCATACTCTGGCCTGCTGCATGATGGCCTGCATCTGAGCCTCTTGGGCAGAAACTGCAGGTCCTTTATGGCCACCATCTCCCCCTGAGCTCATCCGGAACTATACAAACAGAGACAGAGAGAGAGAGAGAGAGAGAGAGAGAGAGAGAGAGAGACAGAGAGAGAGAAATATTCATTACTTATTGGTGATATTATGCAGTAAACAAGAAATAAGTTGCAAACTACTAGCTGCACTGTATGTACGTCTGTGTGTCAGTGCTGCCACCTGGTGGCTGAACAGAGTCACTACTCTTATGAGTGAATGCAGTACATGATGCAATAGACTTTAGGGCCAGCTTTGTAGGCCAGATTTGTATTTTCCCTTTTCTAACATCAAACTGAAAGCATAATTGCTTCACAAATCTGCACTGGATTAACTGTATAATGCTAAAAGTAGAATGCTATTGCTAAAAGTGCTAGGAGTGCCCATTACTGGAGTCTAGCATGCCTGGCATATTCTAGTTCACGATTTCATACAAGTGTATCAAGTTTCATGTTTTTATGCTTATTACATGTCTTATTATTTTCTGTCTTGCTGTATTATGTTTTGGAGACAATGAAAAGATAATGATTTCCTAGAGAAGAGATTAATGTAAAGAGAGGAGAAAACAAGAACATAGAGGACAAATGAGATTTAAATTAAATAGACATTTGTACCAGAATAGGAAAAGACTCCCATCCCCATGTTATATTACTAATTATAAAAGCCAAGTAAAATTGAACACCATTGCACACTGCCAGAGAATTAACAGCTTCCAAAGTTCCAATGCTCCAATACGCTGAACTGCTAACACTGCTAAACATTCCTGAACTCAAATCCCAGAGCTGGAATCCTGACTTGAGTGAGATTATAACTGTTGTAGTGAGATTGTCACTCTTGTAGCTAAGAGAGTTAAGGATCAGGGGATAAGTCTCAGTACACCTAACACCACTGGGTTGATCTGGCTGATTAAATAAGATTACTTAACAAGCTTGTGGATTTCCAGTGGAGTATAATACTGTAAAACAACAACAACAACAACAACAACAACAATAATAATAATAATAATAGTATTTTAGTATTATTATTAGTAGTAGTATTTTAATAGTAATAATAGTTTTTAGTTATCTAATGTAATGCAGCTGGAAAGGCAGAATATATATGGCAGCTTTATATGTTATATATTATATATATATACATATATACATATATATATATAACATACATATATATATATATATATATATATATATATGTTAATCAGGTTGTTCTTTGAATTGAAAAGCTTAACCACAAGGATCTGGATCTGGGCACTGATTATGTGATAAATTGATTATCCCAATTGATTTTGCCCCAAATATAGCCATGGCCAATTCCCACCCATTAGGCAGCTCTGCCTTATAACACGACAGCTACCAACCAGGGTGGGCGAAGATGAAAGCCAACTGACCACAACTTTCTGACCACTCAGAGGAAAGTGCATGAATGTGCTCACAGACACCCATGAGTGGCTTGTGTCTAATTTTCATTTGCACGACTCAGCTAATGCACGACCCTAATTCTGCATTCCTAACTCCTAAGCCTGCATTCTTTAATACAAGATGCTGACAAGCCAGGCCTTAATCCAGCTGGCATTTCTCAGAGTCAAGCTCTCTCTCTCTCACACACACACACACACACACACACACACACACACACAAACACACACACACACACACATTTCAGGGGGAAACCTGTACAAACCTGTCAATCTAAAGGGCTGTGATTGTGTTTTACATACCGGCAGCATCAAGACAGTCCCTGGGGGTCCTGGCAGTCCATCAGCTCCAGGAAGACCAGGGCGACCAGGAGAACCCTAGATTGTGTAAAAGATTGTGAGCAATTTAGTGAGACACCACAACATTTTCAGAAGCTTACAAAAGGAATTAAAGGAATTAAATGTTCCTAAGTCAGTTAGTGGCTATTAATATTATTATAGAAACATGTAACATGGTTCAAGGATAAATATTAATATCCATATGTAGTTAATGCTCACCCTCTCTCCAGGCTCCCCAGAGGAGCCTGGGGCTCCTGATGTTCCGGGAGGACCAGGGAGACCCTACAGTGTCATTGGAAAAATGTCAAAAATATATAAACACACACACACACACACACACACACAGACACACACAAACACACATACGGGTCCAGTAATGTGAAGATTAGGTTGGATTTCCCTTCCGTTCGTTCTTTGGTGTAACCTCACAATTTAACCCATAAACACCATTGTGTGGGTTTATATGTATGCAAGTGTGTGTGAGTGGAGAGAGAGAGAGAGCAAGAGAGAGAGTGAAAAAGAGAGAGAGAGAATGACTGTATTTGATTTGTGCATGTCATTTTCATGTCCCGCAGCTAACCATGACAGTGCAAAAGTCAACTCAGTACCCTTTGTGTGTGTATATTTGTGTGTATGTGTGTGTGTAATTGGAGAGGTATTGTGATTTAGTTTAGCGAGCATGCTGATTTACACAAACTACACACAAAAGTGAGCTCACAGACACAAACACACATGCATACACAATTTACAACATTCAGACAGACTTACAGTTGGGCCCTCAGGACCAGGGGGACCTTCCACCAACATTCCCTGAGGTGGAGAGAGAGAGTAAGAGAGCGAGAGAGATCAACAAAAGCATCTTTGCTATTCTGTGTTCAGGTAATTGTGAGAGACAGGTAGCAAGTTAAGACAACACTGAATGATTCTTAAATAGTATGAATAATATCTGAAGGCAGCTGCTAGAAGTGATGGGACAGGCATCAGAGCCTCACATACATAACCCTGAAACCTCAAGGCTCTTGAGGTCAATGTGATCTACCACCAACATGAAGGAAACACCAGACATCAGCACTTTGTAATATTGCTGGTATGCTCTAATGTTCTCAACCAATGTTCTCTACATTGATGGAACAAAATGTGCATATCCACACTCTGAGGCATATTCAGAATCTGCTAAAGTTTTATTAATCAATATCAAGATTCTGCAAAATTTTTATACTAGTTTTTCTGTACTACAAAGGTGCACATTCAGATTTTTTTTTAAATTACATGCTTGCAGTTTATGACTCTGAAGTTTAGAGTGAAACAATAATACACAAATATATAATATACAAATGGTAAGGAAGCCAAGAATCAAATTAACATCTAATAGAAGCCTAAAAACATACTGAGAATGTATTGAATGCATAGAAAAGAACATTTAATGACAGCCAGAATGTGTGTATTCTATAAGCACACACACACGGTGACATTTGTTTGAAATGAGACAGCTGTTGTGCATCATCAGTCACATGGAGAGTAGCAAAATAAACAAATGAGACATAGGTGGTGGGGCTGGGGTGAGAGAGAGAGAGACCGGGGAAAGGGAGGGTTTTAAGAGTCCGAAGGAGGAAAGGAGAGATTTCCACTGCATGTAATTAATTACAGTCTGCAGTCTGGACTGTTTTATATTCCAGCAACCCAGCAGGGCTGAACTAACCATTACCACATTTACTTGATTGAACTCCACATGGTGTGACTCAAACTCAAACGAAAACTTTAGGAATTAGTTCAATGTTAATTTTGCATGCATTTTTCACTCGCCACGTGCCTGAAGAGAGAAACATCTGCCACTTTTATGATACTGAACTTAACAAAATGAAGTTACACATGCATAGTGCTAAAGATTTCTGCATAGTGCAATTAACATCATTTAAGTAAATAAAACATCTGTACATACAGTTAACCTCGGGTTAACTTACAGAGTGCAATTAGCAGTGCTAACCTGAAGATCTGTATATTAAATGGACAGCTATCCCATGATATGATAGGACCAGAGGTATCTGCACTAATTATTTTCTGATAAATATGATTCTCAGGCTTAGTGGTAAATGAATATAATGAACAAGTAATGATATAAAGACAAGTTTCAAAGCCAATGGGAAAATTATTATATGTTGGAACAAAATTAATTATTATGTGTTGGAAGAAAAAAAGAACAAAAAAGGGATTAAAATGTTATGTCCTGGGTCAAATAGAATATGACACAGCTGTCATAATGAAACCCCATGACCCTCCCCAAATTTGCATGTTTAAATTTTTTCCCTGTCAATAACAGTAGCCTACTTTGATCAATCTTGCCACCTACAGATAGGTAACAAATTAAAAGTAGAACTGACACAAATTGTCTTAGTAAATCTGCCAGAACAGCGTCAATGCCTATAGTCAAAAAGTTACTGAGAAAAGTTACTGAAAGCTACTGAAATTCAATATTACAATTAGTATCAGTAACGGTAGAAGTGAAGTGCCGTTAAACAAGCTTCAAACATGAACATAGGGCATTTTCAGCTGGATTAAGTTTCTTTGTTTTCTCTTGTCTATGAATTGTGTTTATGGTAAACATATAAAGTTGTAAAGATGTCTATCCTCCTCGGATGCACATCTTTTTGTGCAGTTAACCATATGCATGGGGGAGTGTATCAAATGGCAGACATCCACACACACTCACTGGTTCAATGATGGCTGGCTCTCCTTTCTGGCCCTTCTCTCCTCTGGATCCTTCCACCTGCTGACAAAAAACCCAAGTTTAAAACCTGCGTGTGCACACACACACACACACACACACACACACACACACACACACACAAATCCAAGTGTACCCTCACAATAGATACACACAGACACACACAAAACAAGCAGTCCTGACAGGTAATTTTGTACACTACATATTCTTCCAAGCTGGCATCTTCAAGTCCACACCAGTTATATTTTGGAACACTACTTTTTATCTGTAAAAATGGCACTAAAATAAATCCTTTTTTTCCACCTTAAATGTGAAATTGCAAAGCACACAAATAAAGTGAAAAACAACCAGAAACTTTTTAGGGAAAAAACTGAAAAATAAAAAACATTTAATAACCTGGTTGCATAAGTTTACACACCCCTAAATTAATACTGTATTGATTTTATTACACCACTCAGTCTTTTTGGGTAAGAGTCAGACAGCATGGCACATCTTGACTTGGCAATTTTTTCTCACTCTTTCTTGCAAAAATATTCTAGGTCTGTCAAACTGTGAAGGCATTTCCTTTGCAGAGTCCACTTCAGGTCACCCCACAAATTTTTTGTTGGATTCAGGTCTGTACTCTGGATTGATAATTCAAAAACACTGACCATGAGCCATTCCTTTGTTGATTTGGATGTATGCTTTGGGTCATTGCCATGGTGAAAGGTGAAGGTCCTTTTCATCTTTAGTTCACTAGCAGATATCTGAATGTTTTGCTCTAAAATCAACTGGTGTTTGTAGCTATAAATGATTCTGGCTGGATGCATTCTGGCTAAAGAAATGCACCATACTTATGTATGATCTACTTTTTTGTGCTAAACATACCTAATGGAATTATGAAATTATTATACCTTTGGAATTGGTTTCATCAAACCATAACACATTTTGCCACATGGTTTGTGGTGATTTAGTTGGGCTTGGATGTTTTATTGTGAGAAAGGGCTTCTGTCTAACCACACTACCCCATAGCCCAGACATGTGACAAATACAAAAGATTGTGATCACATTCAAAGAGTAATCAGGACTTGTCAGATGTTCGTGCAGCTCCTTTAATGTTGCTTATGCTTTAATGTAGGTCATGGCAGTGTGGTGCTCCATTTTCTCCACTTGTTGATGACGGCCTTAACAGTGTTCCATGGCACAGCTAATGTTTTGGAAATTTTTTTGTACCCCTCCTCTGATCATTACCTTTCAACAAGTGAGATACAATACCTACTTTGTAAGCTCTTTGAGCACCATGACTTCAGTAACTGAATGAAACCAAGGAGATGTTAAGTCCTACAGAGCATTATTTGTGGTTAATCAGAATAATTTCATATGGTAACTGTTTTATTTTTGGTATTTATCCATAAAATGTTTCTGGTTGTTTTTAACTTATTTTTTATACTTTGCAGTTTCACTTTGAGGATGGAAAAAGTTCTGACATAATTTATATTGGTTTCATTTTTTTCATCACAAAAATGTGTCATTTAAACAGGGGTGTATAGACTTTTGATATACACTGTACCTGTATTCTGTAAAGTTTGCAGTGTTTTGTGTTTTGACATAAAGTTTGCAGTGCAGAGTTATGAGTAGGCTTGGGATATATATATATTCTGTCTGTCCAAAAAAAGTCACACACTCTAATATTTCGTTGGACCGCCTTTAGCTTTGATTATGGCACGCATTCACTGTGGCATCATTTCGATGAGCTTCTGCAATGTCACAATGTTTATTTCAGTCCAGAGCTGCATTCATTTTTAGCCAAGATCTTGTAGAGATGATGGGACAGTCAGACCGCTGAGCAATTTCTTATCCAGCACATCGCAAAAATTCTCAATGGGGTTACGGTCTGGACTCTGTGGTGGCCAATACATGTGTGAAAATGATGTCTCATGCGCCCTGAACCACTCTTTCACAATTTGAGCCCAATGAATACTGGTATCGTCATCTTGGAATATGCCCGAGCCATCAGGGGATAAGAAATTCACTGATGGAATAACCTGGTCATTCAGTATATTCAGGTAGTCAGCTGACCTCATTCTTTGGGCACATAA
>JAQQZU010000011.1:14032337-14039837 GCA_030068025.1 Parauchenoglanis punctatus
CTTATCAATTCCGGTGCATAGCGGTTCCCTGTTTCAATTTTGGAATTGAAACAGGGAATCGATAAGAACCGGAATCGATAAGCAGATTTCGGTGATGGTTATAATGTGTTCTGAGCACTACCTGGTAAGTGTCAGTCTCGGCAGGCAAGACTTTGTCATCAACTTCACCGTAGTAGTCTTTGTAATCACTGTAAACCTTGTCCAGTTCAGAGTCTGTGAGATCTGTGATGGACTCCTCCTTAAATGAATCCACGTCTGTATAATCTGCGTCAACCTCACCAACTCCTGTCTCGGCTGTTCCTGCCCCTGCACCAGCCCCGGCACTAGCAGATCCACCACCAACTCCAGCTGAACCACTAACAGAGACTGTACCACCTCCAACAGAAACAGAGCTGCCCCCAGCTGAGACTGATCCGCCCCCTACAGAAACAGATCCGCCCCCGACAGATATAGTACTGCTGCTGCCTCCTCCAGTAGTGTCCTCACTCTCACCGAAACTGTCAGTGTACTCTCCATAGTTATCCCCATAGCCATAGTTATCATAATTATCCACCTATAAACATAGACATACAAACAGTCACATAAAGTTTACATATCTTTTTATATTTGTATCTAAACTTAAGAAATTTACAGATGCAAACTAACTATGTGGATGATTAATTTAGATGTAGTTTTGAACCAATTGAACCAATTATTAGTTAATATAATATATGTAATATATAGTTATTAGTTAATGTGACAAAACACAACTTAGTGTATCTGATTAATCTCATTAGGTAATTTGCTGGAACACTATGTGGTTACAGTGAACTGAAAAATCCACTGCGCTACGCACCAAAGCAGATCCAAATATTTGTTCTACATTACATAAACTTACTGAGCTGGAGCTGGAGCTAGAACTGGTACTAGATCCTGTACTGGAACCAGAAACAGATCCAGATCCTGTAATAGAGGTGGAAACAGAGCCAGATCCTGTACTAGAGCCAGATCCTGTACTGGAACCAGAAACAGAGCTGGATCCTGAACTAGTGCTGGAACCCGAGCCAATTCTAATGCTTGTACCAGATCCGGGGTTAGAACTAGAGCCACCAGTGATGGAAGTGTGGGTGTGACCGTCTCCTCCTCCTATTGAGGTGATGATGTGTTTCTCCAGGTCTCCAGCGAGTCCCAGATCCACTCTACTGCTCAGGTCCAGGTCATCTTCCGTACCTGTGTCTGTACTTGTGATTGTTACTGAGCCGCCAGGTGAAGAAGTCGACTCATCGATGTATGTTGTCTCATACTCGATATCGTAGTCATCATATGAGTCGCTGCCAGTTTCCGTGGTAGAGGTACCACTTGAAGAACTACTAGGACCGCCAGAAGAACTGCTAGAAGAGCCACCAGCATGTCTTGCTCCACCACCTACTGTGGTCATGGTTTCCTGTCAAAAGAAAGAGAGTGTAATTTTCCACATGTGAAAATCTAATTAATGAAAGTAAACACAAAACCCTTATTGGTAACATATTTGATCCCACATTTGTAACCCTCACGTTACATAAATGTTACAACTATATCTTTCCATAACCCATTTATTTATGTCTTTGTATGTTTTATGAAGTTAATAAATGAACAGGTTCCTATAGGAAAGCATCTTAGAATTGTCTTAAATGTTTACCCTTGTGTTGGCTGTGCCAGGGACCCCTGCATCCAAGTCATCATAGTATGGGTACTCATAGTAGTACTGGTCCCCTTCGATGTTCTACAATAACAAAGTGTCTATGTTAACTTGTATATCCTGCTTACTAATTAGATTAGATTGAACATTAAAAAAATTTTTTTAAAAACTCTTTTCAATAAACGTCTTGTTTTATCTTAGTGTTCTAAATTATAATCATCTTTTGAACTGTAATTTAATGGAAAGATTACAAAAAGAGCTAGTCTGTCTATGTGTAATTATGTGTAATTCTTTATTTGCAAGCTGTAATCATGTCGCTTTATGGGCAACTTACAGCAATACAGCAACTTTAAAAATGTTTTATTTGTAAACAATATACACATACATACATATGTACATTTATTTATATATGTATATATACATTTTTTGTAAACAATTTTGTAAACTATATTGATCCACCCCCCATTACTCTGTGTAGATTCATGACACCCCCAATTAATTAAAACCAAGATAGCCACTTAAGTAAAACCATTAGATATTTATGGTCTTGTGGTTTGGGGGTAGAAAAGATGGATACCTAGGCAACCAGAGCCTGGAAAGTTCAGGTGATGAGCGAATCACTATTTATGTGGATGTCCCTAGTGACCAACGTTCACCTTTATGTTCACAAAGTGATGGGCGATGAGTGAATTGCTTCCTGTGGTTACTCCCCTTAATCTGGAGCTAAAATGTTAAAACTATTGGTTGTTTTGTTTCAATATTGCTTTACATATAGCTTCAAGAACAGTAAAATATGGTAACTCAATACGATATGAACCATATGGCTTAAACTGCTATACGTACGTGGTGAGCTCCTGACCTTTGTCCCATCAACAGATCATTTCAATAATATTTTATTTATATAGCGCTTTCTTTAACATCATCTAAGATCATCATGCCTGGATACACACTTATAACCTGACCATGCTGTTATTTACAATTGCAATAATCCATTTAATATCAGTTGATTATTCATCCAAAAAAGTGTTACACAAAATTATTTTTGTGAAGCAAATTAATAATAGATTTTGTCTGTTTTACTGGATGCATTTGTGTAAGAAGAGAAAATTCTCTGAAAGTTTGTATTATAATTATTCACGTAACTTACAAGATTTGAATTCAACATTCTCTCACTATTTCTTTCCCTCTCTCCTAATCTCTCTCTGTCATATCATGAGATCATATTTTTCATGGAAAATAAATTCTATACTCTAAGGGGAGGAACCAGAGCAAATAACAAATTAATCAAGAAATATTTTCTTTTTAATGCATTTTCATGTATCAGTGTCTATCCTATACCTCTCTGATTTAATCAATACACACACGCACACACACACTACAATCACACACGCACACACACACACACACACACACCCATACACGCACACACCCATACATGCACACACCCATACACGCACACGCACACACACACACACACACACACACACACACACACACAGAGATCTCAATCTTCTATGTTTAATATACTCTTATGCCAGAAGTTCATTTAAATTAAGTTGAATACTCCAGTGCTTATATGTCTCATTGATTTAAGCTGGAAAACAAATAGAGAAATAAAAAGGTGAAGTGAAATTAAATTATCTGAAACATGTTGTTGAATAGTAGTGGGATGGCCAAAAATCTATATTATTGTCTATATTTTAAAATAATCACAGTTTTTGGGAGATACAGTCCACCCCAACAGTATTGGAACATCAAGTGTTGGATCATTCTTTTGCTTTTGCTGAAAACATTTGGGTGTGAAATCAAAAGATGGACATGGGACTATAGATCAGAATTTCAGCTTTCATTTCCTTTACATCTAGATGTGTTACACAACTCAGAATATGGCACCCTTGGTGGCAGACCACCTAATTCTTAGATGAGCAAAAGTACAAGAACAGATAAATTACAGTAAATTAAAGTAAATAACACTTAATATTTGGTTGCATATCCCTTGCTTGCAATAACTGCATCAAGCCAGCAATCCAATATACATCACCACACTGTGTCATTCTTCTTTTGTGATGCTTTTCTGGCTTTATTGCAGCATTTTTCAGTTGTTTGTTTTGCAAGGTTTCTCATTTCAGTCTTGTCTTCAGGAGGTGAAATGCATGCTCAATTTGGTTACAGTTGACTGACTTGGCCAGTCCAAAACCTTCCACATTTTCCCCCTGATCAAGTCCTTTGCTGTGTTGGCAGTGTGGTTTGGGGTCATTGTCTTGCTGCATGATGAAGATCCTCCCAATGTGACTGAATGCATTTCTTTGTAACTTGGCAGACAAAATGTTTCAGAATTATTCTGAATTTATTCTACTGCTACCATCATGAGTTACATCATCAATAAAGATTAATGAGCCTTCCCCAGAATCAGCCATGCAAGCCTAAGTCATGACACTATCTCCACCATGTATTAACCGATTAGCTCCTCTGTTTTGTGTCATGAACAGATCCTTTCTTACTCCACACTCTGGACTTTCCATCACAGGTTAGTCTTGGTTTCACTTTTGTGGCTCATCTCTGTATTCTTTGTGAATTCCCATCTGGCCTTCCCATTCTACCTGATGATGAGTGATTTGCATCTTGTTGCATGGCCAATATATTTCTACATAGTAAATCTTCTACAAATGATACAGTGTTTTCCTGTCACTCCTGCCCTGTGGAGATTGTTGGTGATGTCACTGTTGTTTTTAGTTTTTTCATCGCTCTCACAACAGAGACAATTTCTGTCATCAGCTTCTGTGGTTTTTCCTGTTAGCTGTCTGGTTGTTCGTACACCAGTAGTTAATTTCTTTTTCAGGACATTCCAAATGGTTGTATTGGCTATGTGCAATGCTTGAGCAATGGCCCTGATTGCTTCTCCCTCTTTTTTTTTCTTCAAAACTTCAAAATAGCTTGATTTTCTCTAATAGACACTCTAATAGCTCCCTGGTCTTCTGGTCTTTTTAACAGTAAATGCAGTCTTCACAGGCAAAACCCATGGCTCAAACCAAGTAGATATTCAGAGCTATTGATTGTTTAAACAATCAACCTAACAGGGCAAATTCAGGTAACAAGAAACACTTGTCAGTTAGCTCTTATAACTAAAAGTTTAACAATTTAGCAATTAGGGAGTTGTACAAATTAAGTAAAAATGTGTTAATGTATATATATGTAAAAAATGTATTATTTGTAATACATCTGTAAATGTCAGTGTTTCCCATACATTGATTTATTTGTGGTGGCCCACCACTGTATTGACATTGACCACAACACATTCGTTATTTTCTATTTTTGTTTCAATATTTAAAATATTATTTTATAGTAGATCTGCAAACAGAGAATTGATTCGATCAGCCTCTCTTTAGCCCACTCTCTCTCTCACTCACAAACACATTGACAACGAACCCATCTATGAATAGACCCTCCTCTCTGTGCTCACTCTGAACAGTGTTGCCAGGTGTGGTTTTCTCAGCTGCTTTTGTTTGGATTGTGACTGAAAAATGTGTATGGACAGAACATAAATTGGTCTAAAAAAAAAAAAAAAAAAAAAAACAAGTCTGGAGGACTTGTAAATTGTTGATATTTACATTTCATGTGAAATATCTGGGTGTTTTGGAGGTTATGACACTGATTAATCCAACCCAATCTGGCAACCCTGACTCCGTATCAAAACATGAACTGCATTCAGGCTAACGTCCCAGGCAAATTTGAATATATTTGTGTAAACATTCAAATTTGTTCGATTTAAATACCTAATGCTTTAGCTGTATGTTCAAGCTGTATAATGGATGCTCCTCAAACTCTTCAAATAACTTATTAGAAGGCACGTAAAATTATAGCTCATAAGGACAGCTATAAGTTAACATTAGAATACAGCTGGGTTGTCCAGGTTAAGGGGATAAATTCTTTGTTCACAAAGTATTTGACAGTTGAAATATCTGCAGCTGAGCAACTTATATACATTATTATTTAATAATTAATTTTAGAAATTGTGGTGTGTGTCCTTCCGCAAACACACGCATTCATATATACTTTTATACATAAGGTAAAATTACAATACTGTACGAGGACACTGTGTTTAAAATCTGTACGGGGGGAAAACTTCCATCTGTCTGTGTTTACACACTGTATATAGAAAGACCTCCAGTGTTTTAAGACTAGGTAGAAAAAGTTGCTTGGAGTGTTTAGAGTGAATCCTCATGTATTTGTTAATGTTTAAAAACTTTATGACAAATACACATCTGTTTTTGTCCATGTTTAGAGATAACTAGCATATTTGTTCCTTCGTGGATTATATTGAAAGGATTCTCACAAAGCTGCCCATATTCAGAGAGAGTGTAGAGCAAACTTGTGTTTCGGAACTATAGACAGAACACTTTTGTGTTTAATGGATTACACTGAGAAATTTTTTTAAAAATCTGTGGTTTAAGAATTTCCAAAGAGAACTTAAATATTTGTCCCTATATGCTGATTGTTAGGGATGTTTAGAGGATGTATGGCTAGTGACAGTGTTTTGAGACTGCATGAAGAAAGCACTCACATATTCATCTGTGTTGGGGTCCTGGTTTTGTGGCTGCTCCTGGGCAGGAACCTCACAGTCTGGGCTATAATGTTCACAGTAGTCATACGCAGCCCGGTGGTCTCCTATAATCATCAGCTGCTGAATATCACCCTGTAAACAAAACCAAAAAAACCAACATTTAGACAAAATACCAGTAACACAAACAAATTTAGAAGCACAGCCAAAACAAAATTCAAAATAATGACCAGAAACACGGAATGCAAGACAACGTACACACAAAAAAACAACAAAACACATCATCCTATGACATCCATGACAGTAAAAACAAACAGTTACAAATACCACAAGTCACAATTATGATTACTAACAGTGCAATTATTTTTCATAAAATAACTTGACAATTAGCAATGCTCAGTAATGCATAGTTACAATCTACACTGAAATGAGGTATGACTTCCTCCTTTCTCCAGGGAAACAGGAAGAAATAATTCCAGTCCTGGACATTAGGCGCTGGAGAGTGATTCTTTCAAACAGCTGGTCAATAACTCATTCCATAAATCTGTCATTCAAATATCCCTTAATAAATAAGTAAGTAAATAAATAAATAAGTACATAAATAATTCAAAATGTCTGCTGAGATGAGAGAGACCCGATGCACACACACACAAATTCCCTCTAACACACAGAGCACATGTCCACTGCAATTACTTTCTCAGAGCAGCTGACTTGTGTTCAGTCACATCTCTTGACTGTGTGACTGTTTATTACTCAGTTATAACAGTTTACTGAATCCTGCTCTCTCTCTCTCTCTCTCTCTCTCTCTCTCTCACACACACACACACACACACACACACACACACAGACACACACACACATATTCTGGCATGCTGACATTTGGAAACGCTCCCACAGAAAGACATCCTGGCTTAAAGCACAGTGAATTTAAACTCAGCTGTTAAGATGAATGGAGGCAATGACATGTTTTTTGATTCCAGCATGAACAGACTTGTACACACACACTTACATACACACATACACATCATCTAATGAGAAAGATTTACAAGGGTCACTAAGAAGAGAGAAAGAAAGAGAGAGAGAGAAAGAGAGAGAGAAAACAGAAGGCAAGGAACAGAAGGCTCTCCAGCCTTAGCGGAGATTGGGGTCTGGTGGAAAACCTTCAATAGGACCTCAAATAATATCCTAGAACACAGAGAGAGCTCAAGCACACAGTGTGCATGTGGAACAGGTGCTAGAAGGGAGCTTCGTTAGCATTTGTAGCAGTTGAACCATTTCATATATG
>JAQQZU010000011.1:14044837-14047283 GCA_030068025.1 Parauchenoglanis punctatus
GACGGGTAGGGTACACCGTGGGCAGGTCACCAATCTCTTGCAGGGCTAACACAGAAACAGTCATGCACAACTACGGTGCAACTATCAAGTAGCCAGTTAACTTAATCTGCAAATCTTTGGGCTGTGGGAGGAAACCGAAGTGCCTGAAGAAAACCCACACAGACACAGGCAGAACATGCAAACTCGGCACAGAAAGGCCCCAGTCAACCGGTTTGAACCCATAAGTTTCTTGCTGAGAGGCAACAGTGTTAACCACTGCACCACCATATTGCCTGTGTAATATGACATATTTCATTACTACCTTCCATTTGACTCTTGCTAATCATAGTCTGAATAACAGGGACCTCCCACAGAATGTTGTTACTTTTATCAGTAATGACTGCAGAGCCTGCACAGTGTCAGGGTTTCCCTTCCAGTGCTTGCTGTATTTCTCCAACAAGTGGAAGGTCGCACAGATCCTCAGCCTGCAAGGCACTCAGATGGGCCACCGAGATGTGGAAGGAGGGTGGCGATTCTCTGTCATCATATGACTGCTTCATAGCCCTGTTTCACTGAGTGTTTGATCATGCCCCAGAGGGTAAGAAGGCCAGTGAGAGATTTCTGAAGCAAGGAAGAAGAGCAACCAAATATGCTTTGGAGTTTTGAACACTAGCAGCAGAGAGCAGCTGGAGCAAACCTTCACTGAAAGTCACATTCCGCCAAGGACCGAATGCCAATATCCTCACTGAGCTGGCGTGTTGGGATGACGAAGCAACCCTCGACTAGCTCATCGACCTTGTGCCAATGGGTGCATTTCCCAATTGCACTGAGGCCAAACCCAAAGTTTGAACTATCGAAGCAACTATGTTGGTAACTTACATAGTATAAACCATCGTTAAGTTACACAGATGTTTCCCAAATCATAGTTTTTGCGCACAAACACCAGTTGTGTAGTTAGAAGCTCAGCTCCTGCTGATTATGTCATTGTATGAATTAGTGATAAAAGTTTTCTGCGTTGAAAAAAGAACATTCTTGTTTATGCTGACAAAACACTGAAAGTTCTTTGGCCGTAAATTGCGTCTGTGCCATTTGGACTTTGGGTATAGAACGGCTTGCCACTAGCACATAGTGCATCTAGAAGAAGCAGGTATTTTCTCGCAAATTTCCCAACAGTTCACAATGACTTAATATACTGAAGTATTCACCCAGAGATAAAAGGACAACACAAAGCATAGTAGTACTATAGTTTTAATATTCTTTTTATGTGTATATGTGTTTATCTTCATTGCAAACATATATCAAAAGAGAACACAGAAATATTTAAAGCACTTTAATAAATTAATTCTTAATCACTAAAAGCTGTCGATGCAAAGAAGATAAAAAGAAACCCTCAATGCTTGGGTGAGAACCCATGCCTGTGTAATCAAGAAGTTACATCTATCAAGGATGCTCACCCATCTAGCCCACAGAGCCACTAAAGCACTGTGTTCATCAATCTATCTATTTACAGATAGAAAACCATGTAATTATAGAGCGAGCTTAGTTAATAATAGCCAACAGTTCTATTTTTCCTTTTACAAGTAGCATATCATATTATTATTATTATTATTATTATTATTATTATTATTATTTCACTACTTTTTCCTCAAAACTTTTTTCGGTTCGTATCTCCTCCTACAATTTTTGAGCTACAGACATTAAATTTGGCACACACATGCATATGGGAGAAGCTATTACTTTTCTAAGTGATATTCCAAACTGTTCCTGAGTTATTTGCATTTTTCCAGGACTTTTTTCCCATTAAAATGAATGGGAATTTGTCATGAAAACAATCCAATCCCACCGGTCTTTGGAGCCATATCCTATCATTATACTTTGGCATAGTGTTTTTTTTGGATTTGGATTTTGGGATACCATATTAATCCCCAAATGGAAATTCTTTCTCTGCATTTATACACACACACACACACACACACACACACACACACACACACACACACACACACACACACATAAGTGAGAAGTGAGCACACAAACCTGAAGCAGTTGGCAGCCACCCTTTTGTTGTTATAACATGAATAGCCAAAATAACAAATAAATAATCTAATACCATTACAACGGTCATATTTAGGCATATTATTACAAAGTTTGTGAGTTTTTGAAAGCTTCATGCTGAGACCGATGTCAGACCGAACATAGCAGAACCTGGTCTAGTATGTTACAACCCGAATTCCAGAAAAGTTGGATTTTTTAAAGTTGAATAAAATGAAAACTAAAAGACTTTCAAATCACATGAGCCAATATTTAATTCACAATAGAACATAGATAACAACAAATGTTCAAACTGGGAAATTATTCACCTTTGTCCACTATATGAGCACATTTCAATTTGATGCCTGCTACAGGTCTCAAAAAAGTTGGCACGGGGACAACAAATGGCTGAAAAAGCAAGAAAGTTTAAAAAGAT
>JAQQZU010000011.1:14075461-14089743 GCA_030068025.1 Parauchenoglanis punctatus
TTAGGGGCACCAGCAGCTATAGTTAGGTGTATACCAGGAGCCAGGGTGCCAGACATAGCAGGCAATCTTAGGGTCCTAGGCAAGCACAGGTTTTTTAAGATAGTTATTCATGTAGGAGTTAAAAATATTCACCTTCGTCAGTCAGAGGTTACTAAGTAGAGGTGTTTAAATTAGCGAAGGCGATGTCCAATGCAGTAATATGCTCTGGTCCCATCCCAATAGTTAATTTGTGACAATCCAGAGCCAAGGCCAGTGAGCAGACAAGCAGGCTAAACCGACCGCCTGTTAGCTGCACAGACTTGTGACTCAGGTTCAACCAAATTGAGACTGTGTCTGTTCCCCAAGTTAAAGAAAAATGTAGAAATACTCAGAAAGTTTGTTCTAATAACCTAATTAAAATAAATTTAGATCATGCTGAATGTACAGCCAGCACCTTTGATCTAAAGCTAGGACTGTTGAATATTAGATCTCTTGCATCTAAAGCGCTTATTGTAAATGAAATTATTACTGATCAGCAGTTTGTACAGTAATGTACTGTGTTCAACAGAAACATGGATCAAACCAAATGAGTATGTAGCATTAAACGAAGCTAGTCCTCCTGGCTACATTTATATACACCAGCCTCATGTAACTGTGGCAAAGGAGGCGTTGCAGTTGTTTATAATGATAAACTAGGCATCACACAAAAACCTGGGCATAAAGTCAATGCGTTTGAGGTTCTCTATACTAACATAACATATGTAGCCACTAAAATTAAGTCTGTAAAGATGTTTCTGCTAATTAATATTTACAGACACGCCATATTCTGAATTCTTTTGTGAGATTTGCAGATTTCATCTCAAACCTGGTGGTCTCTTTAGACAAAGCATTAATTGACTAATATTCATTTCAATGACCCAGAAGATCCTCTAAGAACAGCGTTTGTGTGCATTCTAGATTCAGTAGGAGTTACTCACAATGTAATAGGACCCATTCATGATGGTGGTCACAGCCTTGATCTAATACATTTGGATTAAGTATAGAAAATATTTACATAGTTCCACAGTCTGAAACTATCTCAGGTCATTATCTCCTCTCTTTTAAAATGTGTCATAGTTATAATATATGCACCACTATCGTGACAAAGAAACATTTACATCAGCTACTGCACATAGAGTTTTATCAATGATCTCCCTGAACTATAAACCTTGATTGCATCACCATTGGACTCCACAGAACTCAATCAGGCAACTAAATGCTTAGATTCAACATTTCGTTATACACTTGATAATGTAGCCCCAGTTAAAAGGAAAATAATTAGAGAGAAAAAAGTAGCACCCTGGTATAATGCGGACACATCCACCTTAAAACAGACCGCTCACAAATTAGAATGTAAGTGATGTCAAACTAAATTGATAGAATTCAAATTAGCATGAAAGGAGAGCCTCCTGAGCTATAGGAAAGCTCTTAGTGCTGCTCAATAAATGTATTTCTCAACTCTAATAGAAGATAACAAAAATAATCTAAGATTCTTGTTTAATAATGTAATGCAAAATTAACTAGGAATAAGACTGCCACAGAAACATCCATACCATAAATATGCAGTAGCAATGACCTTTTGAAATGACATGAATTTTTTTCAATGACAAGATTGACAATATCAGGCAAAAAAATACAAACTTTGAATTTAAGTACAGACAATCTGATAAGCAACTACAGTAAATGTTGAACATAGAATGTTTTAAACCCATTCTAGAGACTGAACTAATCTCACTAATTTCCTTATCAAAATCATCAAAATGTGTTTTAGATCCTTTACCTACACGTTTCCTCAAACAGATAATACCAGATGTAATTGAACCTATTCTAAAAAATAATCAACTCTTCTCTTAGCATTGACTAGGTACCTAAATCCTTTAAATTATCAGTTATCAGACCCCTGATTAAAAAACATGATTTTGACCCTAGACAGTTGTAAAACTATAGGCAAATATAACATTCATGAAATGTATCAGTCAGGATTTAGACCTCACCATAGCACAGAGACAGCACTAGTTAAAGTGGTAAATGACCTACTAATGACCTCTGATCAGAATTGTGCCTCACTGCTTGTGTTACTTGACCTTAGTGCATCTTTTGATACCAGTGATCATACCATTCCCTTTGATAGAATAGAAAAGGTTGTGGGAGATAAGGGAATGGCACTCTCCTGGTTCAGGACTTTTTCGACTGATCGTTATCAGTTTGTTGATATAAATGGTGACTCGTCTACACATGCTAAGGTGAAGTTTGGTGTTCCATGAGGTTCTGTTTTAGGTACACTGCTTTGTTCTTTACATATGCTACCTCTGGATAATATTATTCGTAAACATGGTATTAGCTTCCACTGTTATGTTTGACACACAGTTGTATGTTTCAGCAAAGCCAGATGAGAGACACCAGCTTAATAAAATTGAGGACTGTGTAAAGGACATTAGCCACTGGATGCTTACTAAGTTCCTTCTACTTAAATCTGATAAGACAGAAATACTATAACTAGGACCACATGCAGCTAGAAGTAAGTTTTCTGATTACATCGTAACTCTGGATGGCCTTTCTGTTTCACCATGTGCCAAAGTAAAAGACCTTGGTGTCATTATTGACTCCAATCTGTCATTTGACACTCATATAGATGATATCACTAGGACAGCCTTCTTTCATCTTAGAAATATTGCTAAGATAAGAAATATGATGTCACTGCATGATGCAAAAAACTAGTTCATGCTTTTGTCACCTCTATGTTAGATTATTATAATGCCTTACTGTCTGAATGTTCCAGTAGGTGCATAAACAAGTTCCAATTAGTCCAGAATGCAGCAGCAAGTGCCCTTTCTAGAACAAGAAAATATGTGCATATCACCCCTGTCTTATCTACACTGCACTGGCATCCAATCAAATTTCACAGAGATTATAAAATACTATTATTAACCTATAAAGCACTGAATAGTCTTGCACCTCAGTATCTGCTTGAACTTCTTGTCCTTTTTGACCCACACACCTACTTAGATCAAAAGGTACAGGCTATTTGTTGGTACCTTGAATAGTGAAGGCTACAGCAGGGGGCAGATCTTTCTCTTACAAAGCCCCTCAGTTATGGAACAGCCTTCCAATTATTGTTCGAGACTCAGAGACAGTCTCAGTGTTTAAATCTAGGAAAACGTATTTGTTTAGCCTATTCTTAATAGCCTTCTATTAGGTAAAGGAGATCTGGAGGGTTCTTAGGCATACAATGTTTTGGTAAACTGGGATTCTCTCACCCCCTCCATTCTCACACATTTATTCAGGTTTGTTGATGGTGGAGTGGCTGGCTGCTTTATGTCCGAGGGGACCCTCTTGTCTGTGTTAACTTCTGGCTCTCCCTTTTAGTTATGCTGTCATAGCTAGCCTTGCCGGAGTTCCTGCTTGCACTCAGCACGATATACTCTGTTCCATTTACATTTATGTCATTTGGCAGACGCCCTTATCCAGAGCAACATACATCCTTGTACATACATACATATTTTATACAAGTGAGCAATGAACTTGCTCAAGGGCCCAGCAGTGGCAGGTGCTGGGATTTGAACTCACGACCTTCCGATCACTAGTCTTAACTAGTCTTAGATCACTGTCTTAACCACTGAGCTACCACAGACCCCTTAACCATTTCCTTAACCATTAGGTGATGATGAGCACACCTACCAATCTGCATTTTCTCTTCTCTCTCTTCTCTCTCTCTCTTCTTTTCTGTCTGTTGAGCTGCACACACTACTCCTACTGCTAAGCAAAAAAAAAAAAACCTAACTAACAAACAAAAAAAAACATTTTTGTATTACTTGCCAACAGTTTTTAGTGTGATGGTATTCTTACCCCAGGTCCAAGTGAACCAGTATCAGAATAGATTTACTGATAGAGACTTCAAAGCACTTATGTAAGTCACTCTGGATAAGGGCATCTGCCTAGTGTAAATATAAATGTACTCCTGAGATTCCAGTGATCCTGACCCCTTCTGCTTTCTATACCTGCTTGATCCATCCTGGTGTCCTACTTCTGGTTGGAGTCATCACTTGGAAACCACTTGCTCCTGTTGAGGATGACACCATATGAACTGCCTCAACATGTACCTAGAACTGTAAAGATGTCATTGGACTGCTGTTGAAAAGAGTGGTTCTGCTACAATGGCATAGGATTCAAATTATCAGGAATTACCAGTCTTGCAATCAAATATTGACACTATAACAGAAGTGTGTTAGTTGTAATTGCACTATCCAGTGTGACCCAAATGAGGATGGGTTCCCTTTTGAGTCTGGTTCCTCTCAAGGTTTCTTCCTCTTGTTGTCTCAGTGAGTTTTTCCTTGCCACTGTCACCACAGGCTTGCTCATTAGGGATATAGAGGAATATATTCCTATAGATTCATGAGTGTATATTCAGAATTTATATACTTCTGTGAAGCTGCTTTGAGACAATGCCTGTTGTTAAACATGCTATAAAAATAAAATTGAATTGAATTGAATTGAATGACCACATAATTCATTTAAGTCACAGTAAATAGACAGTGGGGTCAGAGGGGATCCCAAATCCCAAAGGGGATTCAGCCCAAAGGTTAGAACAGGGTACTGCTAATGACCCAAGGCAGTACTGAAGATCGTCTTGGACCTCACAGTGGGGGTGAGGTTGACTTGCCAGTAACATTGATTTAGGTGGAGGGTTGAGATTGACTGAATCTCCCAAGGCACTTGATGAGCTCACTCACTTGTGCTAGGGGGTAGCTGTTGAACATTGACACCTGGTTCAGTTTCCTGTAGTCATTTCATAATCTGATGCTCCCATCATGCTTGTGCATAATGACAATGGTGCTAGACCAGGGGAGCTCACTGGGCCTACTCACTCAGTGACAGCATATGTCTTCTCCAGAGTGTTGTGGGGGCTTAGTGGTTTGTCAACCACTTTTTGAAGCATCATTTTAAGAGTCTGATTGAAGTGCTGAACAAGTCTAACCATGCTGGTGGTAGATGGAGGTCCAGAGATGTTTGACCTGCAGCAGCCTACACAGTCTTCGGTCTTCTCCAGTGTTGTGGGGGCTTAGGTGGGCTCCTAGCAGGTGAGATTGGGCCAGGTGCATTATGCTATAAATCCTGGACCTTGGCTCAATGAAGTGGTCATGGGGTTAGCCGGGGTGGCGGCATTGATAGTACATAAGCCCATTGTCTATTAGGAAGTAGTCTTTGGAGAGCATCTGGTTGGGGTATTCATTCTCCCCTTTGACCTGTAGCACCAGGCCCCAGCAGTGCTTTGGCCAGCTGTCCACTTTCTGTTCCCTCCCGAAGTTTCCCTTTCTTGCTAACAGCTTAGACAGAATGGAGAAAGGATTAGTGGAAGGGTTGGACTCAACTTCAGTTCTGGTGTAGGCATCTGCCTCTTTCTATTTTGCCAGGAGGGTGGCAAGAAGGGCAGCGAGGACATCTTCTTCATCTTGGAACCTGTCTCAACTTCTTTGGTGGTGCCATCATACAAATAGGGGCACATGCAGATCTAGGACTAGTCCAATCATTACAAACCACTCACCTCTTTGGATCCCTACCTGGACGTCTGCAACATGGACCTCCCTCACCTCCCCAAGCAGACAGGTAATGGCCAGGCTTCTGCTGGTCTTGCATAGCCAAGCCAGGGTGATGGCACTACCTGAATCCAGCATCACAAGCACAGGGACTCAACCCAGCCAGAGAGTGATGGTGAGTGCTTAGGGTTTAGGAGCTACATGCAGCACACATCTGGCTAGCCAAGGCAGTCACCTTTCCAGTTTGGTGGGCATAGGTTCATTATGAGATGAGGGCCATGGCTGATGGTCGTCCTGTGCCCCTCCTGGAGTCCTCAGAGCCAGGGTCTAGCATCCATGAGGGTCCCAACAGGGGTTTTCCACATGTCTAGGGTGGACAGGGTTCACTCTAGTGCAAAGCCATTGTCTCAAGGGGTCCTGGCTGCCTTCACCCCACAGCCCATCTCTCTTGAGGGTGATGCTCTCAATGATCTCCAAGCCATTTCCGAGCAATACTTAAGAGCATGTACATCTGGCTTAGCAGCTCCCAGCCTGGTTGGTAGGCCCAGTGGTGGCTCAGGTGGGGGATCAACCCACAGTGGGCCAAGATCATTGCTGTGTTTTCCAGTGAGGAGCAGTGCTAGGAGGCTGGACTGCTCTCACAGGGGCGAACCTTCTCACATGGCAACTCTCTCTAATGTGCCCAGGAATGCCTCCAAGTAGTTATTGGCTGTCAGCTTAGTTAGAAAGTGCTGGTCCTCTCAGTGAGGGTTGGGGAGGAGGGATTGCAACCACAACCACAGTCTGCAAGCTGACCTAAACCGGATGTCTCACTGTTGTGTCTGAGGGGTGGTAGTGCTTGGGTTGAATCTGGGTCTTTGTCTTATACCCACATTCTCCACCAGTGCAGCTGGGGACCGGACACACAGGCATAAGTGAGGTGCGAATAAAAGTGCACTTTTATTCACACAACTGGTGTGGGGGAAGAGGGAGAGAGTCAGTGAATGCAGGTCTTGGTGCTGGAGGCTTGTGGAAGGATGTGGCAGTATCCCAGATGCTGCCACTCTTCTGAGGAGTTGAGGAGGGGCATTGTGTTGAGGCTGCAAAGGGAGCAAGTCATCTGGGGTGGAATCTGCTGGCACAAAGAATAGGGAGTCAGGTTCAGCATGCAAATGGTGTAGCACCAGAGGTATAGCACATAAGGGACAGTCAAAATGGTTCTATAACAGTAATGACATGTATTACCCATAGTTTGTAGAATATTTCAGCCCTCCCATTTAATATGATTTCCAGATGTCACTATTGACACAAGGGTGCTTGCTGACATTCTGTACATAAGTATCTCCTATTGAATTGTTGGGAAATTGACTTGTGGATTGTTCTGTTGGGTCAATTTGATGCTTATACTATACATAATATCATTTGGCAAATTAAAAAGTGACCAAAATCTTTGTAAAAAATTGGTGACTTATTAATTTTGTTATATAAATGTATAATTTGTATTTTTGGTGACTGTTATAAAAGAAAACTCACCATTTTAAAGACACTCCGATAATATTTTACATATATGACAAAAACACTGGAAAATAAGTTCAAGTCCAATCATCTTTATTCTTGATTATGTCATGTTGGCAGATGAGGATGCAGGTGCAGGTAAAATAAGGCTTTATTAAAGCTTTACACTGTGATGGCGGTTCGACACAGAAGTATAAATTGGCCTTAATGATTAGATGGTGATCTGGAGAAGCCTACAATTCCCAGTGTCTTGCACCCACTTTTAATTTTTTTTGCTGAGGATCGTGATGATCTGGGGGTGTTTCAAAAGCTGGAATGGGGCAGATTTTTGTTTGCAAAGGACACATGAATCAAGCCATGTACAAGGTAATCCTGGAAGAAAACTTGCTTCCACACAGCCCCACAATCAATCAAGGTGTGGACAGAGGACCAGAAGATCAAGACACTGTCATGACCAGCCCAATCTCCAGACCTAAACCTCACTTAAAACAATGATCAAGAGGAAGATGGATGTCACCAGCCATCATACAAAACTGAGCTAATTGAATTTTTGTTCCAGGAGTGTCATAAAATCACTCACGAGCAACATGAAAGACTGGTGGAGAGCATGCCAAGATGCACGAAATCTGTGATTATATGTCAGGCATATTCCACCAAATATTAATTTCTGAATTCTTCCAAAGTTCAAATATTAGTATTGTGTTATAGTATTTTTATTTTGAATTTGGGGGAAATGTTATTAGTAATTTATGGAATAAAACAAAAAATGTTCATGTTCCTCAAATAGAGGAATAGAAACAAATTATACAAAAATGACACACAGAAAGTAACAAGAGAGCTATAAAAACACTGACACCTGGTGATACTTATAATACTGAGAAAAGTTTATCATGATGTATATACACTAAAATTTGTAGCAGTTTGTGGACACCTCACCATTACACCTACAGTTCCACCATCCCTAAACTTTTGTCACACATTTTGAAGCAGACAATTGCATAGGATGTCTTTGTATGTAATTTACCTTCACACGAACTAAGGGGTCAAACAGAATCATGTTTCAGCATGCCCCTGTGCACAAAGGGAGGTCCATGAAGACATGGTTTGCCAAGGTAAGAGAAGAAGAACTTGAGTGACCTGAGCAAAGCCCTGCCCTCAACCCCACTGAACACCTTCAGGATAAACTTTAATTAAGCCTTAATTGCCACCCAAAAATAGTGCCTGACCTCATTCATGCTCTTGTGGCTAAATGGCACAAATCCCCCCAGCCATGGTCCAAAATATAGTGGAAAGCCTTCCCAGAAAAGTGGAGGTTATTATAACAGCAAATGAGGGGAGTTCAAAAACACATATGGGTGTGGTGGTCAGGTTTCCCAAACATTTGGCCATATAATGGATGTCACAAAATTGAGAAAATATTGTTATTTTCTGGGTAAATATTATCCAGCCCTCTGCCCAGGTCATAACACACCAGACTTAAACTTACATAAAAGCGAAGTACAGTAAGTGATTTTTGTGGCAATTTTCTCATAGAATATTGAATGAAGTACATTGTCATTGAACTTTGTAGCACTGTAGGGAAAAGCTGCTCTTATGTTCTGCTGATTATCTAATGTTGAGAACGGCAACAGACATGAGCTCCAACATGAATGCAAATGATCGTGTAAAATAAACTGTAAAGTATGATTTTAACAGAGAAAAAATTATCTTAATAAAATGTGACAATGATTTATTACATCCTCACACTTTACATTAGAGTCTAAATAAATAGCATTATGTAACAATGACCATAAACTTCACCATTAATATATAATAATTAAAGTTAATAAAGTAACAAGTTAACACATATTAATTGATGCTTGTGTAAAGTATTTAAACTAAATGCATAAATTAAATAACAACATGGTGATAACTGATAACTAAAAAGGGATAACTGATCCATATTAGTGATCGTGGTCTTGTTTTTACTTATGGATGGAGAAAAATGCTGGTTTAACTCGGTGGCTTATAATGTACTATTCTTTTAAAAAAAAACATAAAAGTAACTGTATTCTGAAAATTAGCTTTTCCTGGACTCATTACAAATACAACCATAATTAATTTTGGTTTGTGAATATGGATCATCATTACTCATATTTCCTATGCACTTCATTTAGAGCCTATAAATGGCAAACACCTTGAAGAAAAACATGTACATCAATTGTCCATTTCTCTAATCAAGTGGACAATAACCTTCAGATATAACACAGTCAACAATTAAAACATCAAGCATGTAGCAACAGTAAATTCAATTTCATTCACAGTTTTCAGCCACAAATAGTCATAAAGGTACTTTGCAGTATGGCATATAGGTCACTTTTCACAGAACATATCATTAAACATTATCATTAGGCATATTTTCTCAGAACATCTCCAAGTGTTTTGGAACACAACGAATATCCTACATGGGATACAATCCTATTTCTAAAACTTGTCTCAAGATTCTTGAAAAAAAACCTGGAATAGTGCTGACTCAGTGTTTCAGCAGACTTCTTATTTCATTCTGGGCACATCAGAAGGCAACTACACTCCTTCTCCACACACACACACACACACACACACACACACACACACACATACACACACACACACACACACACACACACACACACAACATATGGTATTCTTGCACCACAGGAGAGCAGACAGAGGAATTCTGTTCATGCTCAATGGTGAGATGAACACGTGTACTTTAACCCACACTCTTTCTTGCACAGCCATCCTCCCCCTTCACTGAATTCCCTGCATGAGGAGTGATAAATCTTGACTAATGCAAAGAATAGCTGAGAGACATTTTTCCAACCAGTAGAAAGTAAAAAGAGAAAGAGAATAAAGTGGGAAATTTAACACATGAATTGTTGTGTTTATCTGTGTTTATGGATATTCTGAGGAGAATCAACAAGCTGGTATCATTAAAAATGCAAAACTTACAGTCATGAGCTGTCTCTGAAGCTGCGCATTACTTTGCATTTCAGTGTGTCAAAAGTATAACCAGTGCAGCATCATGAGAATTTGTAAGATTTTGTGCAGCCCAGCTCATTTGAAGCTGTAATGAAATCACTCACACTTCAGAGGTCTGTGGTGGCTCAATGGTCAATGGTTCATGATCAGAAGGTTGGGGTTAAAACCCCAGCCCTGCCAACCCTTAATCATCTCTGCTCCAGGGGCGCCGTATCATGGCTGACACTGTGCCCTGACCCCAACTTCCTAACAAGCTATAATGTACATGTCACAAATAAAGGCTTCTCCTTCTAGAACTTTGCATAAGATTAGGTTATGTTATTTAGATGATAGAATGCAGTTTTGAAGAGACAGGGACGTATACTTTCTATATCATTATTTATTTGAGAATTTGCTTTCCATGTGCTTTTATCGTCTCTTTAATTGATTTTTCATTCAGGTTTTATTATGTGCAAATCAGACACTGAATAAAACTACCCACTAACACTACAAAACTCATCCTGAACTATTTTACATGTACTCTAAGCCTTTGGCTGATTCCAGACTTAGGGACATGCAGTATTAAAAAATTCTATAATCTCCTTCATGTTCATTGTAATTAACATTTTGGATTTATATTAGTTAAGAATAATGGAATCTTGTATGAGAAATATAATAACAAAACCAGATAACCTTCAGACCCAAATGTAAAACATCTCTCCCAACTAAGTGAATATACAGATCCAACACTGTTCCCTCTCCTCTTTCTGTTTTCTTCTATCCCCTTCTTTTTCACCCTCATTGTGTAGGTAAGTTCACTGCCAGGCAATCCTTGTGTGTTATGCATGGTTAATGTCTTATTACTGTTTGGCAGCCAGTGCTCGGAAACTCTGAACACAGCTGCCTCAAGCTAATGCAATGATGACACACAGTCTCTCTAAACACACTCTTGCACACTCGCCATGTAACAAACACTCACATATACACACCCTGGCTAAATTAGGTAGTTCTTGAAATGAAGGGCAAGTTGAAACAGTGGAATAAAAGACAAAAAAATTGAAGAAAGAAGCAAGAAGGAAAGAAAGTAAGAAACATCTAAAAGAAAAAAGAGGGAAAGACAGAAAGAAAGGGAAAAGAAGGAAGAAGAAGAAAGAGGTGAAGGGGAAAGAGAACATATGGACTCAGCATTAACACAGTCTAAATGTGCAATCATTTGGTGTGAGCACACAGACACACATACACACACAAACACACTAAATCTAACCCTCACCTTAATCTCAGTATCCAAAACCTTTTGTTCTTTTATTTCCCTTGTGGGGACTAGCCAAATGGAGACATATGGTTTACACCAAGATATAAAACATGAAAACACACACACACACATGCACACACACACGTTGGAATTTATGTCTTAGTGGGAATCTCCCGTTAATTTCTCCCATTAATGGGCATAATCCTAAACCTAACTATGACAACCCTAACCCTTACCCAAATCTAACCTTAACCATAAGTAACCAAACAAAATATAAGACTTTTGGATATTTCAGTTTTTTTTTTTATTGTATTTACAGATTTTTGTAAAATTGAGTTTTCCCTTGTGGGGACTGACAAGTCTCCACTAGGAAATAATATCAGGTTTTTATCACATTGTGGAGACATTGTGTCCCCACAATGTAATATAAACATGGCACACACTCTCTCTCACACACACACACACACACACACACACACACACGCACACACAGAGGAATGTAGCCAACCAGAGTGCAGTCCTTACTCTTGACTTCTCTCATGTTTCCTTGTGTTATAAACCATTTGTAGAGTGTATAATGTTTTGTCTCCATGTGTGGTCTAACCAACAACATCTAGCACCAATTCAAGGCCACATATCCACATCCATCAAATTCAGAATTCTTATTAAGATTTTAGGTTCCTTTTACTGGTACGTGTAAAGAATCTTTAAAATATATGCATACACATTGTCATCTTTGAAAAACTTCTTTTCCCCCTAGTTCCTTCCAAATTATGTTGCACTTTCCTTAAAATGCTCTTTTAAAAACAGGTGAGGGTATCTGAGATACTCCTGATATCTATGATACTTGAGGCTTGTAGGATAACCCTATCAGTGGGTCAATGGTTAATAAAAGTTTGTTTAACATGAAAGACACTGTGCACTGTCATATGTGCTAAAATAAACAGCCAGTGTCTTTGTTTTTTGTCAGCTGTTATGGAGATGATGCTATCCATATCCCAGGAAACAAATTGGTTGAAAGTTTGTCTCTGAGAAATTAGATTGGAAACTTGACAGGCCTGTGTGTGGCCATACAGTTTTGGGTGAAGATGGAATACAACTGCTACACAGCTGTAAGAGACAGTTGGTGATGATGGATTGGGAGATGAACATGAGCCACCTCCTGTGGGAGGGTGAAGTTAATTAGTTAAGCACTGGAGAGAGGTTGGTGGCTATAACCATTTAAATAAGAACAGTGAAAACTTCGAATTCCTATGAATTTTATAGGAATGGAGATTGATGAAATTGCAAATGGTTTTTGCAAAGTGCAGCAAATCTGTTGATAAATCTGTATGAGAGTTTTGAAACCAACAAAAGTATCACTTTATAAATTTTCTTGAAGTCAGAACAGGGAAGACTGTGATTCACCTCAAAATCTTTTAAGGTGCACTTCATAACAACAGGAATAAGTGCAGCAGGCAATTAATTAATTAATCAGCACTGAAAACATATGACTGATTCTTTCTTTATTTTGGATACTGCAAATTGTCCCTGAATGTTCTTTATTTTGGTTTCATGTGAAAACTAATCTCTCCTTCTACAGACAAAACAAGTGTCAAAACAAATAAAGCAATTAATCAAGAGGCAATACACTTATTTAATCAGAGACCATGACAAAAATGTGTCTTTAAATCAAAGTTCTTTCTTAAGAAGCATGAATGCATGAGACAGGAATGTCAAATGATTTGGTAGCCCACTGGAGACCAAAGAAGAAGATGACCAAAGAATATTTTGAACATCATGAAACCTCTTTTTTCCAGTAGTAGAAAAGATGAAGAATACTTTCCAGAATACAAGTGTAAGCATCAAAGAGTATCATAAAGCAAAGAATGCACCATCATAAGATGAAAACCACAGTCCCAAGTCTCAAGAACAGAAAGATTGATTTTACTAAAAAAGATTTGCAGTTTACTATAGAGGGGGAAAAAGTCATGTATAGAGTTCAGGAAGCCTTATGGACATATTAGATGAAGAAACTATTCATTATCTAAATCATACCAAGCCATTTGGGAAGTTGGAGGTAGTGGTATGGCTGGGGCATGTATGGCTTTCAGTGGAAGTTTATTTTTGAAAAGGAATTGCCTTTACTGATGACATGAGCCTTTTGTGACAGGAGTAAATGTAGAGAAGTGTGGAAATTTAACTTCTCAGTTCCAAATATCACAAAAATTGGAACTATAAGTAAGAAAGTTTTTCAACACATAAAATTGTATTTATTGATGGTCCAAGTCAGTCATCCAATCTACATTATATTCAGTTGCGCTACATTTCACTCACCATACACACAATGCATGGTTTAGCAGAACACCACCAAACATCCGAGACCCAGCATCTGATGGTAGGTCACAGGTCTGTAAGTCACAGATTTCAGGTAGTCATTGGTTGAAATGGCAGTCAAAATAAAAAAGATATTTTACTTTGTTAATTTGGCCCATAAGTTTTATTATATTAAATAGAACGGGGATTGTATTAAAAAAGGTGGTGGCTTTTTTCAGTCTCATCCATTAGAGATGAAAATACTTTTGTAAAGACGCAGTTAAAGATTACATTCTGCACTTTAACCACATATTTGTTGTTTCATTTCACATCAAATGTGCTGGAGCTGCAATCCATATACATACTGCACTATGTGTGCTAGAAAGAAATGGTAGTCATCTAGTGATTAAAAGAACAGTGCATATTGGAACGAAAGAGCTGTTGTTAAGCTCAAACAGGGCAGGAGTCCATGTTGTCAGTGTGTTCTCTCCAACAGGACGGAAAAGGAGGAAAGAAAGAGTGAAAAAGCCCTCTCAACAGGATGACGTCAGTGCAGGGAAAGCCAGTTTGGAGCCGTGTCACCATAAGCAATTAAACCATGGCTTCTGCAGATATCTCTCTCTCTCTCTCTCTCTCTCTCTCTCTCTCTCTCTCACGCTCTCTCTCTCTCCCTCTCTCTCTCTCTCTCTCTCTCGCGCGCTCACGCGCTC